>JAVSBS010008426.1:330525-343381 GCA_033124195.1 Coracias cyanogaster
CACCACTAAGCCATGTCCCTCAGCACCACATCTCCACGGCTTGGAAACCCCTCCAGGGATGGGGACTCCACCACTGCTCTGAGCAGCCTGGGACAGCCCTTCACAGCCCTTACAGGGAAGACATTTTTCCTAATGTAAACTTTTCCTTAATCTAAACCTCCCTTGGCACAACTTGAGGCCATTTCCTCTCATCCTATGACCTGTTATAACAGGGAGGTACAAAAGAGAAACTGAGAGGTAACAGAGACTGTGCGCAGGTCAAAACTGCTGTTTATAGCAGAAATTTTATAGTGAGACCTTCCTTCACCTGCTGAGGAGGCCAGTCAGGAGGATACAGATGAGGAGGGACTTCATCTGCAACAGGCACATCCTCACCAGATGACACAGCTCATAGCTCAAATTCCAGAATGATTCCGAGTTTTTACTCAAACATTCTGTACTAGGCAACACAACTACTGCAAAACCCACTGAGTTAACACCAATTGATATATTACTACCCCTCAGTGAGCTCCACAGCTGAGGGTCTTTTAAAATACAGAATCGTTATATCTCAAATAGCATACAATTAAACTACAGAATTTAATCCAGCAGGTAGTCCCATGGCTGCATTCTAAATTGGGAGAGGTTTCTATGAGCATTAGCAACATTTCTGGTTATACATTAAAGCGCTACCACCATTTACCACCTGGACTCAAAAGACTGTCTCCAAGGCTTTGTTTAAAATTAGACCAGGGAAGAGGAGGGACTGAAATGAACACTTTTTTCTTGAGGCTCTCACATTCTTAGAAGTGTTCAGTTATTAATAATGTCACCAATAAGTTTCCAGGCCTGTCAGACCAGCAAGACAAAAAGCTGTAAATCCCTGCTCCAATATAATTCAGAGAAATTCCCTGTATTTCATCATATGATAGCCAAATATCTCAAATCCCCTTAAACAGATGATAAATAAGATTACTCCTAAATGCGTTTACATCCACTCAAATTCAGAGCAAACATACTGGTACAAGAGATACAAGAAACGTATTTTTTTCAGAAAAGAACTAAACCACTAAAAATGTGTTTGGTTGCATTTGGGGAGCTTTACCCTTAGGATTTGACACTCAATGCTAAAACAGGAGATCCTTAGATTGAGATGTTTTGTCCACAGGAAGGCAAACAGATGCTGGACACAGCAAAACTGAGTCCAATTTCATACTGCTGGTTTTTTTTGCTCTGATTGTTTTGTAAAAAAAACCCATCAGAGTCCACTAGTCCTCAGCTTTTTTTTCCTTCACTTATAAACCTTCTTTTCTGGCCATGACCTCTTACAAAGCCTAGTCAGCACACCAGCTTCCCAAGCACCTACATCGAGTGGTGTTCTGAGCTCTACGACACTGCTGGTTCATTCCCCCTCCCAGGAGCTATGAACAGGTCTAACCGTACCCTGCGGGATAACGAGGTGAGGTTTAAAACCGCAGCATTCTCCAGCCTCTCCACCGGCAGGCAGCGCCTGATGCCATGCACGGGATAACAAGTGTGGCTGCAGGGTTCCCAGGTCATGTCGTGATTCATCCACGCTCAGACATTCTGGAAGAGAAGCATCCGAGACTGGCCAGAAGCCGAGTAGAATGACTATTTGCTGAGGGCTTTTTTTCTTTTTGAAATATTTTAAACATTTTTCTTTTTCCCAAATATCAATTCAGCTCCTCCCTTCTTTTTCTAAAGATAATGACGCTTACATCTGACCCTGAAATTCCAAACAAAATGAATTATACACCCAGTGATGTGAGCTTCCCAGAACAATAACTACAAGAGCACTTGGCCTTCCGACAAAGAGGCCATTGGGATGTCTGGGTTCATCTCGGAGCGTGTTAGGCAGCAGCCCCACCAGAACCTCCTGCCACAAAGGCCAGCACCTGCTTCATCACAGGTGATCTTTCTTTTTTCACAGCTCACCATTCAGAAACACCATCCACCTCAACAAGAGGGTTTCTGCTGCCAACGCAGACAAGCACCAGCACTTCCTTCATAGGCACATCAGTTGGAACCGACCCAGTGCCAGCAGGAGCCACAGCTTTGTCCCACCAGCTCCCGGGCAGAGCCTTGCCATGGTGCCCAGGCAGAGGTGAGGCTCAACTGGGGCATCTGCCCAGAGCCGGCTCTGCCAGCATGCCCCCAGCCCCGGGGGGCAAGGCAGGAGCCACCAAGCTCCCACATCTTCACAAAACACTTGCAGTTTTCCCTCACCTATGCCAGACCTGGTGTCCATTCAGTCAGTAGCAAAGTTTTTTCTTACCTCAATAACGTGGGATAAGTCAAAGTATATCTCAAAATCAGATTCCCAGAAGGGGTGAAAACGTGGTCCTGTTCCATACGGAGGAGATCCCCGCCAGGGACTGCGGCCCTGCGCAGAGATGAAGCTGTGCCAGCTCACGCCTGCTGAGGAGTCCACCCAGGAGGAGAGTTCCAGGCTGGACCTGACATTTTTAAGTGGCTTCACAGCACAGCCCACATGTGTTAGGGCAGATCTGAACTGCCAAACAAGGCTCACACTTCTCTGACAAAGGCCCCAGGAAAGTGCTCAAGTCTCTGAATAGTTTGCTTCACTTTGGTCAATTCACTTTGAATTTACGGAGGCAAGGACAGGTATCAAAGTAAATTAACCGCAAGCACATCAAATACAACCCATAGATGTAGCCTGAGATAAAGTTGAGGGGTTTTGCTTTAAACAAGAGAAACCATACTGAGAAACACAACTGCTACGAATCTTGCTTTTCTCCTTACTCATCATTCATTCACACGACTGAAAGAGATGAGTACTGTGAGGGAAAGGGAAAGGTCTATCTCATCCTGCGAAGGTCAATGAAAGGAAATTCTCCAACTTCACCACAACTGACACAGCTTTGGCGGACAGTGTGTTGGCATCTAACCTTCCCGGTTCACCCGCGATGGTCTACGCAGAGAGTGTCGCACCACTCGCCTGGCGCTCCCCGCCATCCCACCTCCCTCAGGCGACGCCAGGTCTCTCACCGTCTCCTCCCATACGACACTTGTTTTTGCAGATTTCTACGGCTGTACCTTTCAGATCAGAATTGTCATTTCCATGTACAGACCCAGGGCTTGTGTTTTTTGTGTTAAAAGTTACGTCTTCCATATGCACTGCAAATATATTAAACCTGACAGAAAAGCCATTTGCCTAGAGAAAACCAATTGAGATCAGATGAATTAACACCACCAGGGACGTACACAACCTTAACAGGTACAAAATACCCTGGTACAATCTCGCCATTGTCTTAAAAGCTAAACTGGTATCTGTATTGATTCATCCCAGATGGAAAAAACCCCACAGTAATCTACATCTGGTACAAGTATGGTCAAATATTAATGAGGAGGAGTTTTTCCTCTGCCGAGCGCGCGCAATGCAAGTGTCATTATAAGCAAGGAAATATGGTACATCCAAGAGAACACGTGTCGGACTCGTGATGAATTGTCTGTGACACTAATCCCTGAATACAGCAATCAGACCATTGACTAATTATTGTAATATAATAGAAAATAAAACAAGAAGAAACTATCTGGTAAAGCGAAATCATAGGCTTTTCACATAATCTTGCAATTTGCTACCTTCTCATATTCTCCCCTCCTACTTGCCAAGACAAATCAGTTAACATCAACGGAACCAGAGCAGTGCGGCAGAGATCTGGTGTGTTCTTCCTGAACATGAAATTAATCTAATCTTTTGGGGTTATTTATACATACACTGACTCTTGAGAACTATGAAGTGGATTCTTTCCAAACTGGAAGTCATTACGGCATGTCTGAAGTCTAACGCAGCTTCCCAGAAAGGTGCAGGCTGAGGGATTGTTCTCCATAAAGAAGAGACAGGAGTGTATCACAACGGCACATGGAAAAAAAAATCTGCATCAAACGGATGCAAAATACAAGTGTCAGGGAATTATTTTCAAGATGGGTTTTAACTCATCCCATCCTTTTCTGCTGTATCCTAATATTTTAAATCCCAATCCTCTTCGATCTAGCAGACCTCTCAAACACTCCAGAGCAGATCCTCAGCCCTTCCCACCCACGCTGTTTGAACATACGATGTTATTCTGCTCTGCAGCAGCTGATTCCTCATCACCTCCAGCCTTGCATCACAGCTATTTTTCTCCATCTTCTCAAATTATTTCAGGAAACTTTTAAAAGTGCAAATGACAATACATTTGGAGGAGTCCTTAATGTGCTCTCACCACCAGGTGAAACATCTGTAATTATCCTCGAATGTCATTTGGATCATTCATCATAATGCCAGGGAAAAACAAGCCTCCTGCCTGCAAAATCTACACCCCAGTCTGAGGTATCTTCCCGCACCGCTGGTACCAGCTGGACAGCTGGTGATGAACTCGGTAGCAGTCTCATCCCTACACTGTCCCTACCAGCAAGCTCACTAGCAAATAATTCTGCTTGAGCAACAAGTTCAGCAACCAAAATGACTCCTGAACCTGTGACTTCCACGTATCCTATTTCCTGGAGGAATCCACTTAGTTTCTAAGACCAACAGAGGCAGATCATTCTCATAACTATGTTATTTGGGTTGACAGTTTTTAATTTCTTTAGCTATAGTATCTATTTCACAGTACTTCAAATATTTCATTGAGAACAAATGATCCACGCTGTGCCTCAAACGAGGCAAATACGACCCCTGAACAGCTCAGGTCTGCGTGAAGAAGTGTCCCAGGTGTGTTTCCAGCCCTGACCTGCAATAGTCTTGGGCATAGTTAAACAGCTCTGAGCATGGACCCCAAAACTTCAGACTCTGCTTGAAATCAGGGACGCTTTCTGATGTTCATCCAGTCTGAAAACTGGGCTACGTGTGAAATAATTTAGTGGATGCCCTCAGGAAAATTAACACATCAAAATATATACAAAATACAAGCTTTCTGTAAGTAACGGTCGAAATTTATGCCAAGACTTCTGGTGGCTTTCCATCTGAAGTAGCAAGTAACGACGTCTCTACTAACAAGGAAGCAAAGAGAATAATTGAAGGGAATTTTTTGTATGTGTGTTTGTTTTCTTTCAACCGAAAGAAGACGTTCAGTTAAACCCTGAGAGGTTCCTGACAGACCTCCAAACGCACGCAACGGTATCAAGGATAAACACATTTCCTGTGAAAACCGGGCAACTCAACATCACCCGCATGCGAAGAAATCTGGGTTTGCTTTCGTTTGCATCCTCTTCTGAAACGTGATACAGAGAGGCAGCGATGACAAAAGGTGTGAGTGACAAAACGTCAACGCAACATCAGACCACGCCGAGTCATTTAATAACCACCGAGAAACCAGACTGAGGTTATGAGAGTCACGGTACAGCAAAGTATATGCTTTCCAGTGTGTTGACTGAAAAACACTGGGGTTCTTCTGTTCCCTCAGAAGCACAGCGATGTTTCTCATACTACAAAAAGCCACCCCTCATTGCTTGGTACCGTATGGCATTAGAAGGAGGAGTTCAAACCTGACTGCAACGTTAGGAACCGTTCCTGGTTAGCACTCACAGCTGGAAGAATCCCAAAGGACTCCACGGGTGTACTCTTAACAGTTAATTTTTCTAGATACAGGCTCAAGTCTAAAGTCCCGTCTGGATCTGAATACCGCACACCCCATAACTCGAAGCACTCGGATCCCAGGCTTGGGCTTCAGCCAGTTCCTGTTGATGGGCCACCACTGCTCTGAGCTCAGCACAGAGCCCGTGTGCTGAATATCTGTTACAGCGGACACTGCTACGTAAACCCACCCTGCTGTGACACCACGTGTTTGAACTACTGCATCACCCCTCAGAGGCCCGCATGCCTCAGCGACAAATTTTGGACAGGATTTCCTCCTGTGATTGCCTTCCAAAAATACCTCAAAGCACATGAAGTATTTCACCAAGTTCCAGACTGCCAGCTTTCAAACAAAACCACCAGCAGCCCCACCAAGCCCTGCAACACAAGTCTGAAGCCTTTCGTGCCAGCAAGCAAATGCTTTTTCTTCCTAAGGACCTCCACTTTGGAGACATCTACCTCATCTTCCTTGTGCTACGAATGAGGACACACTCTCAGGCCTCTCTGCTTCTGTGTCACGGGCTCCGCTCTCCGCCAAGACATCTCTGTCACAGCAGACCTCGCCTTGGAGGAAAGGCTCAAAATCCACATTTTTCCAACTTCAGTGTTTTCAGTATCTGCCAGGCTAGAGACGCTGTTATCTGAACTCTTAACTCATCCATAAAACATGGACGACTGGATACGCACATGGCCAAGCGGGAGTAGAATTTACTGCATCCACAAACTATGACCCCACGTAGGAGCTCAATGAAGGAAAAAGCAGGCAAGAGGATGCTTTTCACTGCAGAAAATTATAAGAAAAAACAACTGTTCTCTAAGATTGACAAAAAGGTTAACACTAGAGGAAGGGTTTTATTTAAAATCTCTGCCATTTAGTTACATCTACTAAAATTTTGGGTTTTTTAAAGTGAGCATTAGTAGCTGGCTACACACTTTCCAGGGAGGGATTTACCAACTCTTGCCCTTTTGATCTTGCATCAGGCATTTTCTGCTACATTTGCCCAGGGAAGTTTAAACCCGCGCCTATGGGGACTGAAAGCACCTTCCCAGTTCAATGGCCAGACCCAATGGGAAATACGGTTCCTATCCTACAAAAGATTAACATTACACAACAGTTTCTACCTAGAACACTGGTACACAAAAATTAGTTAAAAAAAAAGACAAAATACTTTGCTAAATAACAATCAGGAGAAAATTCAGTTCAGATCCTAAGAATGATTTCTCAACTTATAATTTCAAATGCCTTGAAATTATATTTTTAAATTTTCCAAACTACAATTCTTTAAGATGTCTTCTGAAATATTTTGAACTTGTCAGTGTCCTGGTTTGAGTCAGAACAGAACTAACTCTGTTCAGCTCAGTCTCTCCTAAGTGCCCTTTCTGAAGTTAGCGACAGAATATCGCAGAGAGTCTGTGAAAGTCCCAGACTGGACTCAGCGGCAGATGGGAACCGCGTTTGGGAGCTGGATTCTGGAACGCAGCACTGAAGTATTAAGAGAAACAACTTTCAATTAAGTATTCCGTCCAAAGTCGCTATTTCTTAACCTAGATTTTTTTCTTTTTTTTAATTAAACCCAAAATATTTTCGGAAAAGTTTCCAGTTCAATCAATATCTAAAAAGAGAGAAGAAAACGGGCACAGGCACAAGCTGGAAGCCAAGCCCATTTGGGAGCGGTTTTCCTAAGAGACGAGGCAATGAGGCAGCACGCTGCCACCGCCAGTAACGCCTCAAGCAGCACATCTTGTTCCAGACTCCTCCAGAGGAGCTTGGTCTTGATGGCCACAGCGGTGGAAGATGCTACTGACCCCACCACCCATACTCCACCTCCTGACAGTGCCACCAGTAAAAACAACATGGCAAACTAGTTACAAGTGAGAAAAGGGGAGGCACTGGAGTTTTCCTCAGCTGGCGCAATCTGATTTTCCCTCTGCCTCTCTACTGCAAAGCTTCATCTGCTGCAGAGGTCAGAGCTTGCCCAGAACCCTCCGCACGTGAATGTTTCGGAAACCAAAGCTCAACCCAAAGCAAATCCCTCTGTATCCCAGTGGCTGAGAATTCCAATGCATACCTTCCAGTTCTGACATCTCTCCTTGGATTTTAAGGCTAATATAACAAAGTTTATGTTGCTGTGTTTTTTAGGTTGCTGTAGAAACCTTAAAAAAAAAAAAAACACAACAAAAAAATGCAAGCCACCCTGACCTCTTTAGAGAAAGGACCTGATCCAGACCCCTAGAAGCCCACGGGAAGGCTGCCACAGCCTGCTCCTGGCTTTGGACCAGACTCTTCTTTTCTAAGAAGGTGGTGCAGGAACGAAACCCCACTGGGAAGGGGCCGGGAAGCCCACGGGAAGCACAGGCTGCCTCAGCAGCAGGGAGAACAAGCCCCCGCGCTCTCCTCCGGCAGGGCCATCACAGCCCCAAGGCTGTCGCAAAGCAGACATTTTGCACTGAATTCTGATTTTGTTTTTAAAACTACAAAGCATACCAGAGCACTGGTGAAGCACAGCCGTTTCTATCTGAACTAAAGCATACTGGCTCTCTCCCGTATTTTTTTGGGTGGAAAGGGAAACTCAGGGGGTCATAGCAGGGTAATCTCTTTTTAATGCAGTGCTCTGTGCAAAATCCAGCCAAAGGAAGACAGATATTAATGAGATTATCTTGCCCACATATAAAAATAAAACATCTACGCTGTTATTAATCTGCCTCGATGGCTTTCTCAACACTGAAATATTGCAAATTACCAGGTCTGTTACAAGGGACAGAAAGAGTATTGCTAGAAATGAAATATTTTCCAATCCTGGTGTGTGTTTCTTAGATATTTATATGGTCACCACTACCTCAGTACCTGGACTTTACAGTTTTAACCTGATTTTTCAATGCAGTAGGAAAATATTTATCCCCGTTTTGCTAACGGGGAACCAAAAGAAAGAGCAAATCACCCAGCAATGGCAACCAGAAGTACTTAATTAACATCAGGTTTCAAGACATCAAAAAATCGCCTTCACAGTCACGAGTTTCAGGAACACAATAACTGCATTTTCTGTGCTTGTCCTTTGTTTGCTGAACCCAAAAATGTTTCTGGGCTTTTTTTCTCAAGCATCTTTGAGGGATAAAAATTTATTTTAAGCAAAACAGTGACACACGGGCATGTGATTTCTCTACATGGGGCCCTCAAAGAACAGGAGAAAACTGAAACTCATGAAAATCAGCAAGGCTCACTCTGCCATGACCTGGACCTGTCTTGTCCACACCGGAGCCCTGGAAAACCAGGCTCCTTATCTCTCGAACTGGGGAGCCCAGAACTGGACCCAATACTCCAGATGCGGCCTCACTAGGACGGAGTAGAGAGGGAGAAGAACCTCCCTTGACCTCCTGGTCACTTTCTTCTTAATGCACTTGAATCTTAAAAAGTTATCTGAAATAACTGAACAAACAAGTGTTCAACCTTCTACCAACTGCAACAAGTCTCCTGGTGTCACTAGAAACCATCTCACTGCTCGTAAAATGGTATTTTCATAATCCGAATGAAGAATCATTCAACACGGCAACATGCTGTCAAGTCACAAAACAGGGAAAAGCTATTAAAAATAATAAAGTCATGCGCTAATTTGACATGGATGGTTTTGAGTCCAAGTTGCTCTGACTAGCAATTTGCCCATAAATACCTTGAAGACACAAACCTATTGGACTTTTCGTTATCACTTAGAAAAGAAATTAATAATGCTCAAAGTTTTGATCTTTTTTTCTTTGTAAGGATAAATCCTGGTTTTCCCCGCTTGCTCCCTGGCTGTATGCAAGCTCTCAGGGTATACGCCAGTCCTCAGAAGACTCCGCAATGCTCTGCACCACACTCCAGACAGACTGCAGGTATCTCAAGAATTCATTCGTCCTGAACTTGATCACCAAGGTGGACTGGGAGAGGGCGGAACAAGCAAGCCCTGGAGCTGTATTTTCCCCTTATATCAGCTGGTGGGGCTGCAGGATGGATTTTTCCTGGCCTCTTGGCTGACAAAACATGTATTTACACATGTAAATTGCTGTTTGCATTTGGCCAGGGGATTTATTGCTTCTTTATGCAACATTGTTTCCCACTGTTGTGAAAACACCTCCAAAACCACCAGAACTGTTACAGAAAAAACCAAACCAAACAAACACTCAAGCTCCCAGGCAGTCCCAGAACAGGTCTGGTTAGCACAGTGAGTTATTCAACCCTAGGGTTCGTTCTTACCAAAAAGCCCCTGAATTGGGCAGCGCTTCCCACAGAGGAGCGGGAACAGACCAGTCCCTGGGTCACCACGCTCCCCGCGCTCGCTCTCATGAGCTGCTGCCACCTCACCGCCGCCTCACCCCCAGCCCAAGGGGCTTGCCTTCAAGCCCGTGCATCCCTGGGTGGCATTTGTCCCCACCATGGCGCTTTGTGACCCATCAAGGGTCTTAAGAGGTGGCCTTTTCCTACACCATCGCACCTTGACAAGACTGGGGCTTGGAGCTGCCCCAGTTTCGGGGATGAACATGGACACGGAAAAGAAAGAACGAGGCTAGAGGATTCTGTAGATCTTTCCATCCCCCAAATGCAGCACATCAGTATCAACTTCCATAGAAACGCTTCCTGCTCTGAGCATCAGGGCATCTCCTTGTCCCATCACACACTTGCTCAGTGCTCAGCCCAGCACCAGAGCCTTAGGCTGCAGGTCCTCATAATGCCAACTTTACATCCACAATCTGTGTCTCTCATGCCATGAATTTTGGGGTATCATCTTTCTGCCTTTTAGAACAGTTGAATCCTTCCAGGGATGGCTGGTAGGAGGTCTTCCATTATCTACTACAGACCTTGCCAAGACAAAAATTACTCCCCAGCTCGGTACGTTGCCAGTAACCATGCTTTGACTTTGGCTTTGAGATACCACAGTCCCTAATCAAGCTGAATCTAAACTTAAGACCAGCTTTAGCTCTGTTTTACAAATGAAGCTATTAGATTATATTTATAGATGACATACTGAGGCCGCCCTGCAGTCACCAAACCCATACAAGTCCAAATTCACATCACGTGAACCACACCGGAATATTTTCGTTGCCGTTAGGTTGGTTTTGATTGAACGCACGGAGAGATACTTCAGTTGGTTATAAACCACCATTTGAAGACCTATTGAACAGCTTAAATTTCGGATCTGATCACAGACAGCGACTCAAGCTTTTCATCTATCGCTCATCATTTCTCAAAGTATGTTGCAGAGATAAACCTTTCACTGAGAAGGTCTCCAGCACTTACCAAGAGGAGGAACTTCGTTTTACTGAGCGATAGCCAGCGTTTTCTAAGCATATGGTAGCCAAATGCCCATTTGGAAACAGCACTCACTCTCCTGGGGCAGGCACACACATACACCTCATAAAAACAGATTTACAAGTCAAAATCAGCCCCGGTTTGGAATGCAGGTCCTTTTCCGTGGATGCTGCAGAGCACGAGGTGCTCCCCAGATGTGCCGACTGTAATAAAACGCACACTCGCAGGAACAACCGCCAGCTAATTCATTATGGCTTCCCACTTCGGTGATCATGTTATGGATCATAAAATCATTCCAGCTCGCTCAAAGGGAATGCAGTGGGGGCACCGCTTGCTGTTAACTCTTTATTCCACCTAATTAGAACTCTGGTGGCAATCCTGGGGCAGACACACACGGTTCTCAGGGACTGCGGTCAAGTGACAGTAGTTTTTACACGCTGCTCAATGTCACTGAAGTACAAAGCAAAGTGCAGCATGTTCGTAAACTCTCCACTGAATTAATGAACGGGACAGAAATATATTTCATTTGGGTACACACAGAGCTGGCAGACCTATTCTTTGGGAAATATTTGCTATTCTTCCTTTCCCGTGCATCATGTTCACAAATTATTATATTGTTCCTTCAGAAAATGAAGTTAATTTTTACAAAGACTTTTCTTCAGCTGCCATCGTTCACTTCCTATTTCGGTCTATGGGTCACTCCAAGTTTTAACTTCAGCTGGAAAAGGTTCACAAGTCGTGACTGCTCCAGTCAGTGGTTTGACCTCTGACTAACGCTCCTCACCCTGGGAAATGACGACTTAGAACGTTTTTGTAAACACAGATACACCAAGAGCAGCCACCCCTGAAATACCAGTACAAACAAAACATGCCTGCCTAAATTACTTCAATCCCTACACAAGGAAGAGACAAGAGTTGTCAAAACAAAGTGAGCTGTAGTAGATTTGCTAAGTTTTCCTGCTCTGCCCTCTGCATTGAGGGGGATATTTTTGGAAAGTCTTATAAAACCCATTCCGCTGTTTCTGAGGCTGATGAATGTGGAAAAAAAACCCTCACCGTTGTCAACTTTGTTTTTCAGATTTTTTTTTTTTTGGTGCTCGGATAATTCAAAAAATGGCTTGGATTTAAAACTCCAGACTTGGCAAGGGCAAATGGTAGCCTTGACTGAAAACCGAGAGCTCTGCTTTAAGTTCTCAAAGAACCTCCTGATGGACGTTTAGGACTGACAACTGAGCCTGGCACAACAGCACCGAGAAGCTCTCTGAAGCCCAGCAGGTGCCAAGGCAGGCACCTGAAATGTATATTTGAACTTGGGAGTGACTCGAAGCAGCACAAGCGATGAAATGAGGTAAGGGCCCATTTGGAAAAAAATAACTAAAAAAAAAAAAATCTACTGGAACCTGCTATCCCCACTAAGTCACACAACTAAATAGCACGTAAAAGAGTATCTCCTTGAAACAGCACATGTTATTTTGGTAATCTCTCTACTGAAATATAGCCTTAACAGTGCACATGCCAATGAAGTTAATAAAAGAACCAAACTGGCAATAAATTTTCACTGGCTTGATGAAGCAGTACCCAGAACCCGATGACTGCACTGGCTGGTTTTGTCTTGGTTTTGTTGCTGTTTTCCCCAGTTTAAATGGGCTTGAACATCACCTACCAGGTAGCATCACAGATGGTTTTCTACTTCTCTAAATGGCAATCTGCTCAAAAAGCACAACCTTTGGTCAAGGACAACTGCTGGACTCCACAGTTCAGACGGTGAACTGTGACATCTTGGGATCTTTTTCCTGAGGTATCACGAACTTACACTGGGCGGCGGGGGGAATAAATTAAAGCAGAGCTTCGGTAAAACAGAGACTTTCAGTAACCTCCATTCAGTAGCCAAGAATTAGCAAGGAAAACACCATTTCCCATTTTTTTTTAATTGATGCTTATGCCAAAACGCCTCAGGTATGTACAATCCCAAACAAAAGTCTTTGGGGAATTTCAGCCTC
>JAVSBS010008426.1:343411-357303 GCA_033124195.1 Coracias cyanogaster
TTTCCTTGAGTCGGTAGTTCTATTGCAGAATACTGGATGTTAACTTTGTTAATAAGAAAACATTTTTCGAATGAAAAATGACTTGTTAAACCACTTTTATGTCACTTTTTCAGTAACACATTAAAGTAAACAAACCTAAGATGTTAAATAAAATAAAAAACCCACTACACCTGCAGAGTTTTACCAGCTCACATTACAAAGTCCGCTCTGAAGTGGTTGGTGAGCTATTTCCATTACAAACAGCAAGTGTTCTTGAAAGTAATTCAAAGAGTCAAATTAGGCAGATTACATCAGAGTATATTTCCCTGCAGCATAAGGACTTTTAAACACCTGCCTGACATATTTCAACCACTGCAGAGAAACACGGCACTGACGGGTTTCAGGAACCACTAGACCCTTGAAAGAAAACCTATTTAATTCCGCAAAACAATTTTTAATTAACAAAACTATTTCATTTGCTATTTGTCCTTTTGTTTTTAAACAGCAAACAACAATTGCACAGAGTGACAAGAGGCCAAAAGCTGCACCGGCTAAAATGCCAGGAAGTTTTGTACAATTTGCGTACAAAGCAAGAGACAGAGATGACTGATGGGCAACATGGGTTTCTGGAGAGCAAATCACATTTCCCCCTACAGCAGACAGGTTACGTAGATCGGGGAAAGCAGCTCATGTAGTTCATGCTCTAAATTTTCAAAAGCAGTCGACAGGGCAACAAGGACAGGAGCAGGAGCATCTCGATTAATAATGTTTTGACGTTGCCTTTCAGAACATGTCTTTGTCTCAATGTAAATGCAAAGTTGGGTGGAAAAAGGAAAAATCAGACTGGTATCACTGTTTCCTGCACTCAGCCAGACCCTACTTGGTTCTGTAAAGCTACGGTTTATTTAGTGTTTTCTTGAATAACTGCAATGATGGAATAGGTAGTATGCTGCTTAAACCTGCTAAACCAGGCAGAGCTGCAGAGCGAGTGGAGAAGATTATGGGGCAAAGTGCAGAGACAAAGTCGAGACGTAGTTTAGAGGGGGTTAAAAAAATGAGGAATCAGCTCAATATAGAAAAATGCAAGATTTAACCTGAGTCAAGAATAATTGGTTGCATAAATCAGAAACTGGGAATACCTTGTGGCTGACACCAAACAGACAAACAGCAGAATTATAATTGAAGAATGTGAAGATCTGGCAGCAACACTATAGTGCAGAAAAATAAGTAAATATAAACAAAAAGGTAGTGTGAGAGACATGCATTGTATTCAGCATCAGATGGGGCTCGGCTCTGATACTGTTTTGAAAACTCAAAAATATAAATCTGTAAGACTACATAAAAGAACAAAAGAACAGACATGTCAGAAATGACGTCTGAAGAAACAGCAGAAAAACTGAGAATGAAAAAGACTAAAAGACAGTGTATTAGTCTTCAAGTACTTATCAGATAAAACCAATTATCTACTTTGTGTCTGCTGTGGCTATTCAAGGAGCTTTCAGAATCCCATCAGTAAAAGCAGAAATATTTGTCTGACCTATGGTAAAAGCCCATTTCATTAAGACAAATTGCTGACTCCTGACCACTGAGGTTCCATTTCCAGCGCAGTTTTTCTCAAGATGACAAGGTCAAGCTACTGAGAATCATCAAGAAGATGTAAGCAGTAGGAGCAGCTTTCCAGCTGCAGAGATGGTTAGGCACTGGACTGGACCGCGCTGCAGTGCAGGGCTTTCCATCAGGAGAAAAGCCAAGCCTTTAAAGAGACAGGAACCATCCGTTTGCTCTGGCAGCCTGGTCTGCTCCACCCAGCCTCGGCACCCGACGCATCAGCAACGACCACTGTGCTCTGCAGAACCGGAGATGGCTACAGCACAGGACCTGCTCCTTCATTTGAAAGGGACAGGGCAAATTACCGAGGTGGAAAACACTCCATGATGTGAGCAAGCTGCTGCCTGGATCTAGATTAAAGCAGTTTCAACAAGGAGCACCTCTAAGTAAACAAAATCATGCAAAAGGACTTGCTTTCATATTAAAGATCGGCCTTAAGTTAAGGACATGACATCTCAAAATAAGCCGAAAAGTATTTCCTAGCAGAGATTTCTTACTTGTATAAAACTGTTCTTTTTGAGTCCGTGCATTTTTATAATGCTCTCTATCACAGAACCATGGAATGAGTTGGAAGAGACCTGAAAGATCATCTCGTTCCACCCCCCTGCCACAGCAGGGACACCTCCCACCAGACTAGGTTGCTCCAAGCCCCGTTCAACCCAGCCCTGAACTCATCCAGGGATGGAGCATCCACAGCTTCCCTGGACAACCTGTGCCAGTGTCTCACCACCCTCAGAGTGAAGAACTTCTTCCTTGCATCTAATCTAAATGTCCCCTCTTCCAGTTTGAATCCGCTACCCCTCGCCCTATCGCTACAAGCCCTTGTAAAAAGTCCCTCCTCATGTTATCTCATGCTATTATCCCATGTTATTTCTCTTTTTAAAATAAAAAAAAAATCCTAGCTAGCTTTGGGACAAATGCTCACTGCCTGCATCACTGAAGAATATGACTTCTCGGTGCAATCCATCCTTCAGGTATCTAATAAATTGCACTTTCAATTTGTATCCAATAAATTACTGGCCTAAAAATAAATGACCATGAAAAAGCGGAAAAATCAGGTCCCAGCGCTTACAACAAAGTAGGTTTCAGAAGCTTTCAGTCAAGAGAAAAAGCCCTCAGGAAAGAAATAAGGAGTGATCCTGGAAGCTACGCTCTACTTGTTCTGCTCTTTATTGAAGAATTAAGAATGAAGTTGTGATATTGAAAACACAGCTTTATAAACAACAAAAGAAACACAAAAAAATGAAATTGTATCTCCCACTTACAGAAAAAAGATTGATGCAGGACCACAGCATATACTCGGAAGATACTTCCAGGAAACCTTCAGAAGAAGTTTCCATTGTCAGACACATGTGAGCCATTTGCATGTACCTCAATGGACACCTCCAAGGCAGACCAGAGCTAGAATGTTGGATTTTAGAACAATGTTGCCATTCCCCAAGTTAGATATTTCTGTACATATTTAATGGAAAGCTTGTTTCGTATAAGCACCTTCTGCTGTATACTAGGGTATCTTGAAGCCTAATGAACCTACTGCAATCAGCACACCCAGAAAGACAAAGATCTCTGAAGGTTTCATACCACACTGAGGATCATTCAGCTGTGAGAAGCACAAGGATTCTATTTTTGGCCACAGCTCCAGCATGCGTGGCTGGATATTGTATAATAGCTATAACAAAATGACTGGTTTTGCTGTCTTCTAACCGATTCAAGTCTCACGCCCCTTTCCCACTTACTTACTGGAATGACAACTTCTACCTCTGGGCTCAACGTGACTGAAGTGACCATCGCTATCCTTATACACTGAAATAACTATCTATGTTTCCATATACAAAGGGTCACAAGGGCCTTAAACTGTTCTGTAAGGCACAGGAATTATTTACAGATAACTGTTTCTCTACACCACCCAGATGAATAGTCCAGAGCAGGTGCTGGAGGTGGGATGCTTGAAGAACGGAGAGCTTCCAGAGAATGGGACTCCAGCCAGGACTCCACCATGCTTGGCACAACACAAATGTAACGACAGAAACTATGTTCTGAAGGTCTTAAGAGTCTCTACTGCACATGGAAAAGAAGTGAGGCACAGAGCTAAAGCGATTTCATCAAGGTTGGAGAAATCAGACAGTTAATTTTACAGGTCCCACGGTCAAGTTCAATATTTTTATTACAAGTGCAGTCAGTCCTTTCAAAACAAAGCAACAGACCAATTCAAGGATTAGTTAACAGCTATTTAGCTTTACTGAAAGGGAAAAAAAAATCCCCCACCTGGAGAGAACCTCCCTACAGAGATTAGAATCTTTATAGACATTTTGTGCCAACCCCATCACTTGTATAATCCTACGCGAATAATCTCAGAGAGTCTGGAGCAGCATCAGGAACGAAGACGTGCCCGTACACGAGCTGTGTCCCACATGGGGACACCACAAACGTGGCTGGCCAGCTGGTGTACACTGCAGAACTCCTCAGGTCCTTGGTGAACACGTCATTAACATCCCAAAGCCTTTAGCAGGTGTTATTAAACACGGTGAACCACTTGACTGAGAATATAAATATTGTCATGTGTTTGGTCTACATCACACCATCAGCCAACACCTGGCACACATGGTCAATCCAAGGGGAATTCTGGCAATGTCTGTAAGCGAACTCATGAAGCAGAGCGGGACTGCCTCAGAAAACAGTTTTCCGAGACCAGCTGGTGCAAGGTTTTGAGAAACTGCAAAGAGAAACAGAAAGCACCAGGAAAGAAAGACCCTGACCTCAGAAAGTCAGCAGGGCACAAACCAAAGCAGCCCGGATCTTATCACTGCAGCCTTTCAAAACTATTGCTGGTATCTTCACACCAGAAGAAACCCTGAAGTTCGTAACAGCAGGGAAGGGTTTCTTCAAAACCTTTATAAAGTTTTCCCATCAGAGAGAACTGGGCCGTATCTTATGCCAAATAAGCAGAACAATTTTATTTATTGATTCATATTTTTCTTTTTTTGTTTTAGAACCTACTATTTTTTTTCTTCATATACTTTAATTCAGGTTTTATCCCCCCCTTCTGGGAGCATAATCCAAAGCAATTTAACAATTTATAAACCAAATGATGCAACAAAAATACTGAGTAATTATGCCACAATGAAAACAGATGAATGTTGCAATTACTTCTTCCCACACTGAAGGAAAGTCCCCTGGGGAAATCAGCATATGATGCCCAACTTTTGATTCATCTTCAGCTGCTGCAGTGCCTTCTGCCTTGGGTTATTTTTGGTGTTGAGTTCATGAAAAAGCACAATATAAAATTAAAAATATGACACTACTTTAAATATGAATAAAGGAAGACATTTTTAGTGTTAAATCATTGCCTTGATAGAATATTGTGAACTGCCCTATCAAGAAACTCTTAGTAGCCTGTTTCCATTAGGGACCAACACAGATACTCCTAGAAAGGTTCAAGTGCAGAAGCAGGACATTAATTGGAAGCCCATCAAGATGACAGATACCATTTACACTACGGCATTATTCCAGACTTAGGTGATCACTGAAATAAGAGTGAAAGATCCTTCTTGAAAGAAGGTTCTACATACTTCTCCCCTACAAAGTACCTGGAAAAAGCCAGCTGAACAGCTAGGAAAGGAAAGCAAGGACTACAACTTACGCAGACCACTGTAAAGTACCATTAACAGGCAGCTAACTTTCCTGTCATACTCATTCCAAGAAATATTTTTGAAGAAAGCCTTGTTTCTTAAGGCTCTTCTTAAGTACAACAGGTTTTCAGTTAAAAGTTTAAGCGTCAATAAAGGTATGGAATTGCTTCATTATTTTGTTGAATTGAGAAGAAAAGCTCTACAACGGGTTCCAACGGTGGTAACAGCTACACGTCAGACATGAAACCCCATCAACACAGCAAAGTCCACCTCCCGATGGCGCAGACGGACCGCTGCTCCCTAAACCTGCTCCAGAGCAATCCCAACCATCTCACGCAGGTTCCAGGCTGGCCGGAGTTACTGCAGCCACCCCAAAAAGACACCCATCTCTAGAGCTGCTGTTCAGTAGAACATCAACACCCCTCCAGGAGAGGAAGCAAAGGCAAATACCACATCCACTGACATTCAATTTGAAAGAATGCACACGTGGTTTAGGAATGGAGTGAGACGGAGACAACATTTCAAGAGAAATGCTATGCAAACAACTTCCTCTTCAGCATATACCACCACTCCCATCTTTGAGGGACCGAGTTCAGAGACTTAACGGGGCCAAGCTCATTAGCTGCTGGATAGAGCCCTTCCACAGGAGAGCATTCAAGACGGGAGTCTAATCCAAGTTAGCTCAAACGCCTTTGAAGTGGGAATGCAGTTTATAGCCTTCTGGTAATTCCTTCCTTGATAGGCTGGAGCAAAGTCCTTTTTTCTTCTTCTTTTAATGGAAAAATGGCCACCATTAGAAGAGGGAGCACTGCACCAATTCTGAGGACAGTCGTTACTAGCCTCAGGCGAGAGTTAACATTGTTTACAGACATGTGTGCTCTTTTGACCAAACTCCATTTATTTAGAGTTAATTTTACTTAGAGCTAAGTACGCAAGAAGCTGTGAAAGGAAGAAAGTCTTGCCTTGGGCCTGCAGCACAAAGACAAAAAATGATTTCATTGTTGTCACAGCTCTTGCCAATAGTACAGAAAAATGTATCAAGCTGGCATCACTTTTTTTTCCTAAAGAATCTCCTGGGCAGTGCAACTGAAAACCTCTGGCCATAATAACATTAAGACAGCAGATGATAAAATTTACACACCTCTGATTCCCCAACAGCTCTCCTCTTCAAAAAAAAAAAATCCATCTTAATTACTTCACAAATACTTAAACCAGGAACTTTTTTTGCCATAAAAAAGTCTTTCCAGTAATTAAAGTCAAACATGCAATAAAAATAGAGGTTACCTTAAGGTACCACAAAAATAACTGTGTCCACACAACCAAGAAGTTGAACAACTATCCACCCAGCACTTTCCTGCAACACCCTGTGTACCAGCTGGGTCTCTTCTGTCCACACCTCCAACAGTGGTGGTGGGGAGGGTCCCATCCCTGCTATGACCAGTCAACACAGCACTGACCAAGGCTTTTCACTTCTGTCTCTCACAATCTTCACCCTTTGAGCCCCTCCCTAAACAGTAAGAACTTCAAAGACTCTTCTTCTGTAGTCCAGGCTAATGGAAGTGGTCCCAGAAGTCTGCTGTGGTTCCTAGGAGCCACGATACAAAATACTCCTGGGATATTTGCCATTTCCCAAATGTAAGCCAGTAAAACTTTCAATTTAAAATATGAAGGAATATAACCAAGCTTCAACTACAAACTTTGCTTTAGCGGAAGACACAATTCTCTGAAATATTTTGATTATGTGAACAATGACAAATAATAAATAAGCATCTATGGTAAAGACCAAGAAACGTGAAGATATCCTGGTTTCCATCACCGATAGCTACGTATCTAAATAGCATGCATATGGGACAGCACTTTGAGGATTCTGGCATCGCATGGCAATTTCTGAAGCATAGGTCTGCTTTTGATACCAGCAGTATAATTACTTTCCCAATTGCATCCTTCTTTCAGGATAGATATCAACACCCTTTGCCTGAGATCCCACATACTAGCTTGGGTCTCTGCCTGGAAGTGACCTGCATTTAGAGAAGAGCTGTGATTGCTCCCTTCCTTTGCTACAGCCTCAGTTCTGCCAGCAAGGGAAGATCACGCAGGAACAGAACGCTGAGTTTTAGTTGCAGGACTACACAAGATCTCAGTTCCTGGACATCCATTCATGGAGCAACATGTGCTCCAACCATTCCAAACTGTCTCTGTATCCCTAGGCTAGCTCAGACCAAGCAGAGGCAATTTAAAGTCATGCAAAGATAAAGGGATGCTTCCACTCATCCAAGATGGCCTCTAACATGCAGCAGCAGGTGCCCACTTCTACTCTGCCTCTGACTGAACGGTCACAGACTAATGCAAGGCCTGTCCAAGCAGTTCTCCATCCCTCTCCCACCCACCAAGTCTTGTATTTTGAAGTTTAGGCAATGACTATGTTGCTTTATGTGTTTGTGTAGTGCCCACTGTGGCATCCTATATATAAGCGGAGCATCCAAAAAAGCCAGAGCTGGACCACAAGGCGCTGGCTATGCTGCCAAAACCCCTAACTCCCAAAATCTCTTGGAGGCTGATTCCCAGCAGATAGACATCCTGAGGAGGGGCTAGGACTGAAACACACAGCTGCAGGGAACAGCAAAATGCAAGGGTAGCACAAGCAAAAGAAGTTATTTCCAGCCAGTATGACAAGCAGAAACAAGAGCTAAGCTGGTTTCCAAAATCAAGAGAGTTCAGCCCTCCCTTCTGAAGGAGTCTGCGGCCAGCAGGACAAAACACGCGGTCATGGTGGCTGAGATCTCACCTCTCCTCTCATTTTATATGCATCTAGGAAAAAACACGCTTTTCCAAAGCATTTTGAGTACCTATTAGAATTTCTCTTTCCTTCCCATTTTATTAAGTCCAAGCTCTGGGTTATTCATTTCACTTCTTTCTCTGGAGGAGTGAGACACTAAGGGAATAGCAAGTCAAGTTTTGACTTCTAGAAATCCTCAGAGATCCAATTAAAATTAGCTTTCTGGATGGTCTCAGTATCTGCAGGCACACAGGGTAGTGCAGAAGACAACCTCGCTTCAACCAGCTGAAGATCAAGCCTGCTGCTGAAAGAGATTTGGGTGACACTGGGGTGTAAACCAACAACTCCAATCAAAATGCTCCGTAAATTTTAATTCAGCCTGGCAGCAAACTGTGGAGGAGGAGAGCACTTGCCATACTTCATACTGAAGAACTGATGTACAAGTTAGGAGATCAATCTTAAAACTAATCCATAGTCCAGTCCCTTCTGAAAGACGGGACTGCTGAAATCAGGGCTCAAGCCATTTGCCCACGGATAAGCAATAAATCAATGTAAGTAGATTTTTTCCAACCCAAGTAAATTATTTACAGTTTTCATGTTGAGTTAAAAGTTCTGTAGCTATCAAAATATACCCATGTAGGCATTATTTTATAAACTTTCCTTTTCTGAAGGAAATGTAAATACACATATACAAAAACATCAAGGCTACATACCCAAGCACTGAAAACTTAGGAAATGCCAGAATTAAGTTTGCATGGGCAAAAGGAAATATTTTTCTCTTAATTTCATTCCCAGAAATGGTGAAACCATTTTTTGTTGAAGCTTTCCAAACAATTCATCTGAGGCAGACATTCAGCATGGAAAGTTTCAGCCCAAACAGTTAAAATTTGGCAAAGTTCTATGCCACTGAAAACAGGGTCTTATAATGGGAAATGTGAGGCAAGCTTAATTACAGGCAGCACTACCAGCAGCGCTTATAATATATTTAGGACTAAAATTTCATACTGGCTTTGCTAGGTCTGTTTTTCTAGGAATACTCTACAGAAGTATTTGAATCTTCTTACATACATTTAAATTTCAGACTGTGTTGGTAAGGCTGGGGTCTTTCAAATTTGGCCAGAACTACAACAGAGCTATTTGCATTAGCCATCAGACATAGAAGTCATCGCTTAAAAATAATAATAATCTCACTTGCATGATATGAAGTAGAGGCAGCCACAGGTTTTCAATACTCACTAAAGTTTCCACAAGTTTTAACATTGAAATATATAAACTAAAAGAAAAAAGTCCATCAACTCTAGAGGTGGTCAAATGGTGACGCTTTTTTTGTGAGAAGATGGTTTCAAGGCAAAAGCAAATTATTAACACAGAATTTTCAGCAGATCCACTCAGTAATTAGCGTTGGGAATTTCAAAAGAAAAGGAACTAAGTTCAAAACAGACTCTTAGATACGCTGCTGCCTAAGGAGTGGGCTGGCATCATCCCAGGGCTTGGTTCTCACTGTCCCAGCTTTCTCCAGGGGTTTCTGCAGCACCTATTCTGCGTTCAAGTCCTGTTCTTGATGGAATACAAACTGCAACATCCTCTTGCAGCACTGGATTAATTCTCTATTGAGTGATAAAGCAGCACCTTCAGCATTTCTATGGTTATAAATTAGCACGTACCTATAGCAAAGAATTCTGAAGGCCCAAACACAGTGGTGATATAAAGAAACACTGAGGACACCACCAGACCACAACGTTTTGGTCTGGGGTTGGTTTATGGCAGGGACAGCAGCATTACTATGTGCAACTACCTTCCTGTCTCATGCTCACCACAGGGTTTAGAGTTTTACAGTTTTCCCTGTGAATATAAAACTACTCCAAAAGCAGAAACTCGGTAGGGGCTTCAACCTGGAGCAGACGGTGGTAGGCTTCCCGGTCCGCTTCTACTTGCTACCAACTTAAAGAATGATTTAGAAGAACACGGCAGGGAGGGGACCGAAGGAAAAGTTCTGTACTCTCAGTATTAAACTCCGGTTTATTTAATTCCTAGAAATAGTGAAAATACACCTTATGGAAATGTCAAGTTCTGTTTTGGTCTACGAGCCATCAAAATGAATCTATCAATTAGGAGAATGAGCCTAAACCTTGCCTGAGGTGCAGGAGAGCTGCTTCCAGTTCTCTTGTTGCCTACAAGCCTTCTGTTTAACTTTGGCCAATTCATGTAACTCTTCCAGGCCCCAGTTTCTACTTTAAAAGTGCAAACACTACACCTCCGTTCCCCTGCTCTTTCTCAGTCAGATGGTAGGTTCTTCCAGGCAAGCGCTGCTTCATCCTCTACATTGTCAACTACCACCTGCACAACAGCAACGCATCTTGGGGGGGATTTCAAAGCACTTCCCCAGCAGAAGTAAATCCCAGCTCTCTTATGCTGTCAGCTCATTAAATGCATTCTTTCCAGCAAACTTTACATCCCTGCTCATTTTAATTACACATTCATATTTTATTTGGTGCTTCTTCTGAGGCAAACCCCCCAAACCTAAGCATAATATTCTACTCAACCATACAGTGACTTCTTTATTCACTTCAATAATACATAGTGACATAAAGGAAGCCTGTGAGGCAAGGCATCTACGGTAGGAAAAATAAAGGTGACCTGTAAAGCACTCCTCCAACTTTCCTAAAGACTTCATATTTGTAACTTATAAATCAGGGAGGTTTGTTCCATGGTGACCTTGCCAATTATGCAAGGCTGCAATGAACATCCTTAGGAGCTCACGGTGACACAATGGCTTCTTGATGGAGTCTATTTGCACAACGTTTCCTACATCAATCTTGCGGCACCAATGGAGGTGATGTAAGAAAGCTGGGAAACAACGACCAACTGTCAAAAAGCTAGAGGTGGCAGTTGTTTTCTTCAACACCAATGCCGAGGCTTTAAGCTTTGTGTGAGACATCATCCTTAAGAAAACAAGGGTGGAAGAACTTTATTTATAGCAGCAAATTTCACGTTATGTCTGCCTAAACCAGAGAGAGTCACTGTGACTAGAAGCATCTCCTGAAGTTTACAATTCAACCATAAAGATTTATTTCAGACTTGTACTTGACATTGAGGGGCTGAGTTTCAGCAGCTGAAAGAAGGCGCACTGCTCTTCAGTGTAAAGAAAACCCTCCATTTTGTATAAAAATTACAGAATACATCTCTATTTCTTTGGGCTATTTGCATCATCATGGGCCAACACCACAGAAATGAAACTAATTCCTCTCAGAAAAGCTGGGCTTTCAGAGCCAGCCCCACACACTAATATGCTGACAAGAGCTATGTCCAATTTATCTCCAAGCTCAGAGTATCATCAGCAAGACGAGGGCAGGCTCAGGGGAGACCTTCTCACTCAGGACAGCTCTGAAAGGAGGCTGGAATGAGGTGGGCTCAGGCTCTTCTCCCAAGAAGCAAGCAACAGGACAAGAAGAAACGGCCTCAAGTTGTAGCACGGGAGATTTAGGTTGGATGTGAGGAAAAATGTTTTCCCCAAAAAGGTTGTGCAGGGCTGTGCCAGGCTGGGCAGGGCAGTGGTGGAGTCTCCATCCCTGGGGGGGTTTCAAAGCCGTGGAGATGTGGTGCTGAGGGACAGGGGTTAGTGGTGACCTTGCAGTGCTGGGTTAACAACCAGACCTGGTGATCTTAAAGGTCTCTTTGAACCAGCACAATTATTTTATTTAACTTCTAATACAAATATATTAAGCAAGTTCTTCTTACTACTCTTTGAGCTTACATATTTCTATGTAAGACGGACATACCAATCCTTGATTTCCTTTATTGATGCGTTCATTATCATCTCTCTTAAAAATCTGCGCTACTAATCCAGCTAATACTGCAAAACCTCAGCAGGTTTTTTGCTCAAGTCACTGCTCTGAAAATTCCCACAGCAATCATTTCTCTCTACCTATATCCCATGGAAGGTTTCTAAAGGAATGAGACTTGACTCAGCTGTAACATGACTCCATCTGAGGAAGCAGGAAACTAAGCAGGAGAGCTTCCACAGTGTAGTCACAGGACACACCTTCACTTGTGAAATCATCCTGTTTTAGAGTGCTTTCATCAGCTGCCCTAGAAACGGACCAGCAGTACTTATATATTGACTTGAGATGAACCCAGTCTGGTGAGGAAAACCCCCACCCTCACAAAACTCACAGTGACATTTTGCCCCCATATTGCCTGTGCTCCCTTGGAGTTCAGGTTCAAATTGGGGTCTTGAATGTTAAAGAACTGGAGATTTTTTTTTTTGTCCAGGGATAGAGGCTATTCTGTGGCACTGTGGGGAGCTCTGGAAAGGGTTAAGGGATCGTTACTCCCACAGACCAGGTCCTCCTTTTCAGCATTAGTACTCTGGCAACCCAATCCTGCCCCTGTCAAGAGCTGGAAGGCTCAGGAGGAATAAGGGATGGGGGAGACATGTTCAGGCAGTTTTAGACATGCAAGAACTAGAGCATTAAATTTTGTCAAAATGTTCAGAGGGGTCTGATAGTATTGAACCCAAATGAAGCATTTTCCCAGTACTTAATCACAGATCTCAGGTGTATAAAAATACACAGATTTCTTCAGACTTCCACTGTTACCACTATATGCTGGGGGAACAGCATCTTTACACAAGCCAGTAAATCAGATCTCTTTCCATGCAGTGTTTTAATAAAAACAACAAGATTTTCTTACAGACATTTTAATGCAGAATGCAATGACACCAAAAAAGAAAGGGTCTGTGGAACAACGCAGTGGCAGGCTGTAAACTTGACTGTGACCCTGAACTACCCAAAATACGGCAGCATAGTATCGAGTGTAAACCAGAATAACAGCTGGAAGATCAAGTCATAGAAAAAGTGGGAAAGCTGCGTTTGTCCATAAGAAATATCTAGGACGCCTGCCAGTGCTGTGAAGCACCGGGGTACTGCAGCACTGGCCTTTCAAGGGAGAAGAAGTCCTGCCTCTGCTGTCCAGTCACAGTGTGGTGGTGCAGCCTTCACCCTCCCGCTGAACTGGAGGCTTCTGCTGCAGCGTGGTGCCAGGGGAGCTCTGTAAACGGCAAGCAATTTGGAAAGGCCAACCCAAAACTCACATCTGCCAGCAATTACGCTCACTCACTGAGGCACAAAAGAATTCTGCTTATTTGTATTAAGCTCTAAACACAACATGGCATTGGCTTCCAAATCCAGAGATAAGTCTGTCCTCACCCCAGCTGAACGCAGGACATGATCAAAAAAGATCGGCCTGCCAGCAGTTATCTTTTTCTTAGCAAACTTCAATCTGGTTGCATATAAATCAGCATTGGTTGCTGTCTCTTAAGATATATTAGCGCAGTAAAAAAGATCCACTCTCAAAAACCAACATGGCTTCTCAGAACCAACACCTAACACCTGGGAATTCTCCCCAGCCTAACAGGCAGAGTCCCCACGGTCAAAACTACCCACTGCTAAAGGACAAAGAGGATGTATTTATTTTCTTACATAATTAGCACTAGCAGGTACATCCAACCTGCTGCCACCTGCTTTTACAGGGCAGCATTCCACAGAATCATAGAATTGTTTCAGTTGGAAAACACCTTTAGGATCATCAAATCCAACTGTTAACCCAGCGCTGCCAGGGCACCACACGGCCCTCAGCACGACATCTACAAGGCTTTGAAACCCCTCCAGGCATGAGGACTCCACCACTGCCCTGCCCAGCCTGAGCCAGCCCTTGACAATCCTTTTGGAGAATAAATTGTTCCTCTTGTCCAACCTAAACCACCCCTGCCAGAACTTGAAGCCATTTCCTCTTGTCCTATCGCTTGTTCCCTGGGAGAACAGACTGACCCCACCTGGCTCCAACCTCCTTTCAGGGAGTTGTGCAGAGCCAGAAGGTCTCCCCTGAGCCTCCTTTTCTCC
>JAVSBS010008427.1:0-23699 GCA_033124195.1 Coracias cyanogaster
CCTGGCACCATTGCAGGTGAGGTTGGCCGGGGCTCTGAGCAACCTGCTCTAGCTGCAGATGTCCCTGCTCCCTGCAGAGAGGTTGCACTAGATGACCTTGAACGGTCCCTTCCACCCCAAACCTTTCTCTGATTCTGTGCATGCCCACCTGGCCCTCTCCTCAGCCTCCGCTTTCCCGCCCGGGTGGCACTGGCACCTCTCCCTGAGCTCCCCCAGGGCAGCCATCACCGCGGCCCTGCAGCCCTAGCAGCCAGCCAGGCTCCTCCAGTACCGCCGAGGAGCGCGGGGAAAGATCGGGAACACCCCCCCCACACACACACCCTCCATCCCCTTGGCGGGTCGGGGGCGTGTGAGGGGGAGGCCGCAGGTCCCGCCGGGGCGATGCCAGAGCCAGGTTTTGGCGGCAGCTGCCGGGGCGCGGAGGCCGAGGCCGGGGCCCGGGAGCGGGGCCGGGGCTGGGCCGGGCAGGGCCGGGGCGGCGGCGGCGGGAGGGCCCGGGTCCCGCCGAGCCGCCCGGCCGCGGCCCCGCAGGATCCAGGTATCTCGGTCCGGCTTTTACCTTTCTCCCCCGGGCTTCCCTGCGCGCAGGGGCTGGCGGCCGGGCCGTTTCCTGGTCTGGCAGAAAGAGGCAGTGCTGAGTTAGGGAGACAAAAATAGCCCTTTCGAGAGAAATATAGGGATTGTGCGCGCGGCGGGGAGGGAGAGCGGCAGCCGGCTGGTTTCCAGGAGCAGCCCTTTTCTCTCCCTCTCGTTGCATGTTCGGCATTTTTGCCCCGATTTCTCCCCCCCCCACCCCTTCCCGGCCGGGGCACGGGCCGCTCCGCCGCCTGCTCCCCGCATCTCTCCGGGGAGCGAAGGAAGCGAGCCGGCTGCCATCCGAGAGCGGCTAGAGACCATTTTCTGCGAGCCAGCCCCGGGGAGGGGGGGGGAAAGAGGCGAAGAGAAAGCGGCGCAGGGACACGCGGATCTTACAGACCCGTCTCCTGCCTCCCCCCCGACCCTCAACCCCCTCCCCACACCTCCCCTTCTCCTGCCCGTCCCTCCTCTGGTAAACCCTCGGTGCGTGAAGGCAGCGATTTTGACATCCCTCCATCCTCGGCAGCGGCGGCTATGGGGTGTTTGGGCAACAGCAAAACGGAGGATCAGCGTATCGATGAGAAAGCGCAGCGAGAAGCCAACAAAAAAATAGAGAAGCAGTTGCAGAAAGAGAGGCTGGCTTACAAAGCCACGCACCGCTTGCTCCTGCTGGGTAAGGGGGCCGGGGCAGAGGGGCCTGGGGCTGGGGAGAGGAGCGGAGCGGGCAGCGGCCCCGCAGGCACGGAGGAGAGCGGCGGTGGTCGCGGCCGAGGAGCGGAGCCGTGCCCGGGTCGAGCTCCGCGCCCGGCCCACATGGATGCAGGCATCCAGAAACGCGGCCAGAGATGCTGGAGCGTCCGGAAAAGCCCACCAAAAAAAAAAAAAAAAAAAAAAGCCACCCCAGCCTCAGCCCCGTGTCACAATGTTCTCCCTTCTTTCTCTTCCAGGGGCTGGTGAGTCAGGAAAAAGCACTATTGTGAAACAGATGCGAATCCTACATGTCAATGGATTCAATTCAGAGTAAGAATTATCGCCGCTTCTGTGACTTGATTTCTTTTTTTTCGTTCGGTGTTGGGAACAGGTTACCACCCCGCAGGCTGGGAATAGTCCCCCCTGTCTCGTCCCCTGGGTTTTGGTGGCTTGACACTGCGTTTTGGGGGAGGGAGGGAGGGGAGCGAGCGCAAGGAAATTGCTGCTATTGTATATTTGCATTTTCTCCTCCTGGCCCCTTCACTGTATTTTACACTGTTGCTACTGCAGCGCTTGACAGGCCCCTGTGTAGCAACAACATGGCGACTACTTTTTACATAGAAGCAAATAACCAAATATTGCATCTGTCTGCAATATAAAAATACGTGTCAAGTCGTCTGCAGGATGACAGCGGCTGCTGTTTTTCCGGTATTGGGGTTAGTGTAAAACTGAAACTAATTCTGCACGTTTGCTAGAAATCATTCTGTTTTCCGAGGCTGCATCATTCTCTCTCTGAAGAACTCCTTCCCAGAAATTATTCTTAATCCGTAGCATTAATTTTAAATATCTGTTGGCCTTCCAAGGCCGTGTTGTTCGTTTAGAGCGTGTTTACGGCATGCTGCAGAAAGGAAAGAATGACTTCCAGTTCCATCAGGGGAGCCTTTGCAGATGTGGCCGTGATTGTCAGAATTTTAAAAAAAATACCAGGGGTGGATGTGCATTGCTCTTCACACTGTGCAAGGAAAGGAATAAGGGGAAAACTAGATTTGTCTTGCCGTTCTTTTCGGTTAGTATGTTGTAATGATTGAAGAGCAGATAAACAAGAGATCAGTGAAAATAAATAAATAAATAAAATAAATGCAACTGACTGAACTGCTTTGGAAGAAAAAAATCAAAGTGTTCGTGTTTCTGTTTTAATGCAGAGAAAAGAAACAGAAAATACTGGATATTCGGAAAAATGTTAAAGATGCGATTGTGGTAAGAACACACTTTATACTGCTCTTAAATGCCTTGGGTGTACTGGAAATGATGAGGATTGTGCTCTCCAAGATTGCGCTGAGAGAAATCCCATTTTGCTGATCAGATTGGATTATCTTCTATTGATCCTGTATCCTGCGTTTATCCAGATTAATGTGTTTTGTTTCTGTTTTATCCAATTCTAGACTATAGTTTCAGCTATGAGCACTTTAATACCCCCAGTTCCACTGGCCAACCCAGAAAACCAATTTCGAATGGACTACATCAAGAGTATAGCTCCTCTCTCTGACTTTGACTACACGCAGGTAAGAATAGAGACCACTGGTTTCTTCTGCTTCATGGGGGGAACGCCTTGCTTCGCTTTGATTTACTGAAATGTTGGGTTTTTTACTTTGTGGAAGATGGTCATGAGAGGAGCTTATTCCAGCCTTACCCACCGGCTTAACTTTCTGAGAACGCTGCGACGCTTGCACCCGATTTAGTGGCACAAGGTTTTGTCGTTACCGGTTGATTTGCTGCTGTTTGAAGATGCTGTTTCTGCATTTAGTCCTTCAGAATTTCTGGTAGAATTGTTACATATCAACACGTCAAGTAGGACTTGTTTGAAAGCTAGTTTGCTACATGGAATGAGATGCAGGATGTCAGGCTGAGAAGTTACAGTCTGCCTCCAGAAAAGGATATAAAAGGAAATGAAAGGATGGAGTGGCCCCAGTGATGTTTTCTGGACTTGTTGCACTTCAGAGTGGAAACTCTGGTAAACAGTGGTCAAGGAAGGTGGTTTCCTTCCACATGTATTTATTGTGGTTGGCATGAGCCATGGTTCATTTTATGTCAGTGTTGCCATCTTTTGATGTGGAATCATGAGAAAACCGAGAATTTCGGTAGAGAGGCTGCTCTGTTGTAGACAAATGAGAAATACTTTCTAGATGAACTTGCGTAGGCATCTGATGTCTGATTCTTGTTATCTCTTTATGTTATTATTTGTAGGAGCATGCACAGAATGTTATCTTTTATGCATGACGTGAAGCGTGTAGCCATTCCGAATTTCATTTCTACAGTGGCACAATTTTTAATTTGCCTTAAAACTATATTGGGAGCAATTTGTTATGGATACAGTATGGACTAAAAAAAATCTTCATTCGTTGTGAAGAGGCTTGCGAGTCGCTCATGCTATCGATATTACCGAGGAAGCCATTTACAGTAGAGTCTTTAGGTGATTATAGCTTCAGGGTGGAAGGGGGAGAAGGGGAAGAGTCGTTTCTTTATTATATGACTCATATTCTCTGGTGTGTGGTTTTGCCTCTGGTAAACCTACCGCTCTGAAGGTTCAAGATAAAGAAGAAATATCAGACATCTTGTACGGTTAGAATTTAACACAGAATGCAGATGTTAAGAAAACGACTGCAAGGTACACCCACATATTGCATAATTGCTCAATTGCTAGATGTAAGTTAGTGAAAATGAGAAACTCTTTTTCGGCCTGGAATGCGAGCTTGACATGAAACGCTTTTGTCTTATTCAGATATTGCAGTGCTGAGGCATTTGTGGCTCATTTTATGTGGGTATTTTTCTTGCTTGAGTTTTTTTCCTTGAATATTTGAGTAAACTAAATGGTGGCATCTCTATATCCTTTGCAGTTCCCTATGGTACATCTGGGGTTTTTTGAGTTTCTGGGATAAAAGAAAACTAAAGTGGACTTTTCACAGAGCTGCAGATACTCTTTATTTTATTGTTTACAAAATTTCTCCCATTTCTTAAGTCTTCTTCTTTTTCACAGAAGCTGAATATATCTAGTCAAGTTTGACTCACTGATTTTATAGAGGGGAAAACTTCTTGCAGGGGAAAAGTATAGGATTGAGTGGACTATGAAACAAGTAATAACTCATTTGAAATATCAATTCAAAGTCCATTTTGCTCTAAAATAAAATGAATTACTTTTTTCAATGAAGTAGAATTTCTGAAAATACCATCATATTATTTGCGATAGTGTCAAAGAATAGTCGTAATTAAAAAAAAAAAGTTGTTACGAGCTTAAAAAAAGGAGGAAAATCTAGTGCTGGTTTAGGAGTAAATATATTTTATGTGCCCCTTTCATCTTTCTTCTCCTGTTTTCTTCTATGCTCAATTATTAGGTTTAATATTTGTAAAATGTATAGTCTGGATAGATTTATTTTTTTTTCTAATTAAAAAAAAAAAGTTGATTTATTATGTTATTTCTTTCCAGGAAGATGTGTGAGCAAGACAGGTTGGAAAAAAAAAAAGTGCTATTGTGCTTCCAGGCTTGATTCTACTCCAGCTTAAGACAACAATAACTTAAAGTAAAGCTACGTTTCCAGCTGAAGTAGCTTTTGACCCATTTAGTATTTTTGGATAAGGACAAATATAAAAATAAAGGCTGGGGTAGTAATCGGCTCCGCATCCTTTGCTAAGCACTACTGATTAGTAGCTGATGTGTGGAACAAGGCCTTCAGAGGCAGAGAAACCAACACAGAATTCAGCAGTAGACATTCAGAACTTGCCATCCTATCATCTGTCCTTAAAAACACTTGTAAAGGAAAAACTGCTGACTTAGGCAGCGCTTGGGTGGTGCCTTTAAGGTGAATTTTGACACATTCGAAAAGGTGACAAAGGTCACTTCTTCCTTTGGGAGGGAAGAGGCGATTTTAGGGTTTTTAATAATACGGATGGTGATGAGCTGCTAAAGACGCAGGCCTTAGTGTTGCAGTGGCGTGAGCCGTGTAATCTTGGTCGTAAAAATCAATGTATTTTAGTTAAAGAAGCATTTCAAATACATGGCACGCAAAATGCGGGAAGATGACTGCGCTCTATCCGGAGCCTTTAAAGAGAGATCCGCCATGAGACGCAGAACCTGATGTCCCAGTATGACCGACATAGGAGGCAATAAGTTGGTGACATGTTGAGTGTGCTTGGATATGCTTTCTTAAACTGCGTACAAATTAACTAACATGCATTTAACTGGGAAAACTGTCCTTTAAAACAAGTGGGCTTGAAAAGACGGATTTCCTGTGGGTGAAATCAGCCTCTCCTAACTGCCATTTATGACTGAAATTCCAAGAGCTTGAGTAAGGATGGGATTCACGTTTAGACTCCAATATGTATTTGGGGCTTTTGTTCAGCTGGTTTTTAAATTATGTCGCTCTTTAACAAATGTAAGAACCTCTTAGTACCGGTTTACAAAGACAAATTTTAAACCAAACCATTTTCTCTTCACAGCCTCCTTACATTCCTTTAAGACTCCGTGGAGTGACCCCCAATAGTTTCACTTACTTTTAAAAAATTATTCTTTAATTTGGCTTAGTTATTCTACGTCGATGATTTATCTAGTTGATTTAAAACAAAACCAAAGGTTTCTTGATTTCTTTTATGATTCTTTATGTTGCCTTTCGTTACTTTTATTAAAAGACCATCCCATTTTTACAAAAAAAGTTCCTGGGTGACAGCTGTGATCTGCTTTTATAAATCATAAGAATTAAGGGTAGGGTTTTTACAGAGTTAATACACGTAAACAAGGCAGGTGTCCACTGTATTTTCTTCCTTGAAGTCATGAAAGGAATGAAAATAAATTTTCATCTGATGATGAGTGGAGGCATTATCTTAGGTCCATACTCCAGGGTGGAACTGGCAGAAGGGCTTTCAAACTGAAATGGAAGCACGCACGCGGTATGGGAAGGGATTTTTATTATTATTTTTGGCAAAGCGTTGATTGATGTTTGCTAAAGTGAACAGGAATTGACCTGCACCATATTTAATCCTTTATTGATGGGGATTTATTTTGTCCTTTGTGAATCAGAGTGAACATATTAAGGGCATATTATGCTGGTAGCTGTGGAAAAACATGGTGTATTATGTAAGCGTGTGTTTACTCAAGTTCGGTTGCCTTTATTGAAGTAGTTGAATATTGTGGGCACTACGAAGCTGCTCGGTGCATAATTCCTTTACCCTTTGTCTTCTCTAAAAATGTAGTGAAATGAGGTTGCTTTTCATAATATATGGCTCAGATCAAGCTCATCTGATCAATTTTGTGTTGGGACATAGCAGGTACTCATTTAGCTGCCACCGAGCTACATAGTCAAGTGTTTGGTGATAGGAACCAGTTACCACGAATAATTTGCTTAATAGCAGACGCATAAACACTTCACCCCGGTTTCGAGAAGCGGGGAGAGTTTTCCAAAGATTCATTTTCCTCTGCTAAAAATGTTTCAGAGAGGCAGAGTATTTGTCGGACCTTCGTAAAACAGTGGATCGTGGAGATGTAGTCCCTTGTGCTGGTTTTAGAATGGGAGTTTGAAAAATAATTTTGAAAGCTGTTTTATCAGTCAGGCAAGCCCTTTAATTTAGCTTTTAAACATGAAATGTTAATGTTGGCATTGACAGAGAAACTGCTTTGGGTTAATCTGGTGTGTGGTTTGCTCTGCATTTTCAGGAACCGCTGTTTGACTTCGGTTTGATAACTTCAATTTTCTTCCATATTTTCTTCTTAAAAGTCAGAACTTTGTACTCGTAATGTAAAGACCCAAGAAAGGAACAATATTTTTGGTCCAGATTTGAAGTTACACTGTTACTAGACCTTTCAAATTTTTGTTAGACCTGGTGTTGAGATTTGAACTGGTGTTGGTGCCTGGTGGTGATTGGTGTTCGCAGTGTGTGTCTCAGTGTTTGAACTGGAAATCTTGCTCAAGTGAAGTGCATCACTGGGCTGGAGAAAGTACCTGAAAAAATACTTAAATAAAAGACTAAAAACATGGTGAATATGGTTCGTACATGGTTAAACTTGCATGTGTAGTGCAGTTAAGGTTGTGACTTTAATGTCCTTTTTGACCATAAATTACTTTGTTTCCCTGTGTTATGTACTTGATGTAACCCAAAGGAGTTATAAAATAGCAGCATCATACATTTTTCGGTTTTCAAATGGTTTGCAGTTATTTGTTACACTCATTATACAAGTTTTAACTTGCATGTTTCTGAGGACTGTCAAAATATACAGTGTTTTATATGAAAATACCATAAAACAAAAGAGAATACGGGGAATATTGCCACCTAAAAATGGCTTCACTTGGTTTTTCTTTCTATCTAGATTTTTACTGTAGGGCTTCGTTGACCATTTTGGGTAGAATGAGCAGCCACAAGTTTTTATAATTACCTGTGGCAGTGATACTTAACGTTACTACAGTGTCAAGTCAACATCAACTTTCAAAAATCAATTAGACTTTTAAATTAAGTCAGTCATTTGCCTTTTTTACGGTCTAAGATGTGCACTGGTAGTTCTTCATTTGTTCTTAAGTCGACAAATGCGGAAAGGATCTGGAAGGCCAAGTAATGATTAAATTGTATAGGCCCAACAATATTGTTACTGCCCTGAATTAATAACACTTGAAAAAGTAATGAAGAAAGCTGTCAGAGAAGGACAGCTGGAAACGCTGCGTATGCTCATACGGTTGTTGGCAATTTAGTTTCCACACAAAGGTTAAAATCGTCAAGAGGACTGGTATTGAAAAGTGGTGGATTTTGGGGAGAAGTGGCAATTTAGGTACCAGGTGAAATGTCCTTGTTGTGATAGCGCTTGTTTTTATGCTGTACGCTGATTATTAATTAACAGCAGAGAGGAAAGTTGAGCTCTTTGCACGTTCAGAGCAGATTCTGCTGATGCCTGGTGGTATCTTTCCTTCCGTATGAAATGCCTGTTTCCATACAGGTGGAGGGTAAGCGTGTCTGATTTCCGTTAAATCGGCAAGCCGAGTCGCCAGTGTTCTGATCAGTCGATCAGAGCGCAAAATTATAAACGTTTCACACGTGAGATCAAGAATATACTTCGGTGTTACGTATTATTCTGTTCTTGCTCTCTGTAAGCGTTGTTTGCTGTTGATGGATCGGTCAGTCCAGTGGTGCTCTCAGAAACAATCAGTCGTCGCGTTGTGTGGTTTCAGAAATGTAAAACTAGAGCTGGGATCACACTACAAACAAGTATAGGGCAGTCTTGAGAGCAGGGAACAAAAACAAACCAAAAACCCCCCCAACAACCAAAACCCAACCCAACCAACCCCCCAACATCTGAAATTATGTAAGTAGATCAGAACTGTAAAAGTATAAAATTCTGCCATGATTTTCTCTAATACCTTTGTTTTAATTCTTAATGAATGCTTTGATTTTACTGCAAGCATAAATGGGCTTAGAATTGACGTGGTTTGTGAAGTACAGCTCATCTGTGAGGCTCGGGATTTCTTGCTCAAAACCCGCAGCCTGTGTTTGGGGGGTGCTTGCTTTGGGATGAAGGAATTCCTGGTGTTCAAGCATCAAAATAAAGTCGGATTTTTGCTTTGGTAAAACACTGCTCTGTTTAATAAAAGCGTAACAACCTATTTCTTCCTCCCCTTGTTCCAAGCTCACTGGACCACAACTGTTAGCAGTTCATACCGATGATAAGTAAATAATTAAATCTCTGTCCCAGGAAAGAAGCTTGGGAATCTACTTAGGCCCCCCAGCACTTAACAGGAGAAATCCTGAGATGGAGAGCCATAGGAAATCCTGTGCAGAATCACAAATGATCCACCGTTAACAAATATGACGTGTATTTAGAAAAAAAAGTAGAGAAACAAGTATTAAATTCTGTGTTTTCCAAGGTGTTCCTATCTCAGTATTTTTAAGACCGCATTCCACTTTGAAATATGCAGGAAAAGCTCACCTTTCCCACATGTTGTTTGCCTTTTTTAGAAAGTATTTCTGCATAGCTTACAATGTAAAATCATGAATTTCACTCTGCAAAGGCAGTTATTTGAGGAAGGCTTAGGAACAACGCTGCTTCTGAATCAAGTGCAGCGTTACATTCACTATTCCATCATTGTAGTAACACCAAATTAAATGTTTGCTATCTCATATTGTGAATCTGCTTTCCCAGAGAGCGGGGTGGGATTCACACTTCACCCAGCTGGCTGTATTTATTAGCATCGCACAACACAGCAGCTTCCACTGAGAAACTGGAAAGATTTTATCATTTATTATTACTGCTAAAACTCAAATTACTTCTATAGTCTCCAAAACTGTTGACATTTACTGACATTACCTCAAGTTTTGTACCTGTGAATACAAAGGAGTTGGAGGTTTTTTGAAAGTCAAGCCAGCATCCAGTCAAATACTGTAAAGGAATGAATGTCACACTCTGTCTTTTTTTCACTACAATTTTAGCTGAAAACTTCATCTACTTCTATCGCACTTTAGAAGGATAAAAATATTTTTACATCTAAATTTGGGGATTTGATTTGATGGCAACAGGAAGACTAATAACTTGAATTATCATCTTAAGTAGGAGTGACTGATTTTCCTCGCGGAACCAAAAATCTATTAGAGGATCATCTGTGAGCTTTCGAATATTTTTGTTCATCAGGTATTTTTTAGCGTATACCCTAATTTTAAACTCAAGAAAGGCAGAAGCAATGGGTTAAAGCCTGTACTATCGTTACCTGGCTACAAGTTGATTTATTTCAAACTGTGGTTGCTCGGGGCAGGCTGCTGGTTTGTATTCCATCGCAACTCATGGAAGCTGCCCTGAGTTATCTTCCAAAAGCACTCGTGGGACGTGCAGAGAGCAGTCCTTCTCCAGCCCAGGCGGTGAGATTTGGAAAACCAGCCGAAGGAAGAGCGTTGGGCACTAGGTTGGTGCTTGCCAGACATGTGGTAGCTCACCCAGAGTAACAAACCGGTCCTGATTCCCACTCTTCCTGCAAGGAATGGAAAGGAAAGAAATTCTGGCAGTTTTTAGCACTGAGGTTGGGTTGCGTTGAAGTCTCCAGAAGATGTAAATATGGATTAGTTTAATACTTAACACGCACTTAAAAACGTTTGTGGGAACTTGGCTTGTTTGTTCCCTCGTGAAAATCAAGCTGAATTGTAATGAAAGTTGAGTGTAAATACATGCAAAGGGTAACCACGCTCTTAATGAAGACACGCCATCCAATTAGCGGAAGGATGATGACATTTCAGACTTCTACAAGGAGCAGTTTTCAGAGGAAGGGCAGTGAAATATTTAATGAATTGTCATTATTTATGAACTACATTACAAACAGATTTTCCATCACAGCCAGAGGAAAGGTAAACATAGCAGAGAATGTTTCACAGTTCTCCTCATTACCAATTAATTCTTTTAATCTCTTAAGACAAAGATAGCAGGTTAATGTACTGCTCTTGAACGCTCTGTAGAAGTGTTTAGTAGTCACAGAGAATCTTTTTTTTTACTTCAGTGGCCGTGATAGAAATACACAGATCCGGGATAAATCATCGTACGCATGTATATTGTCCCTGAAGCCAGTGGAGACCTATGGAACAGAGGATGTCACCTCCTCAAATAACAATAGTGTCATTATTTAGAGTTCCAAAGAAGCGAGTGTTTGCACACCAGCCAAGAGCTGGGTCCCCTTTCTGCAGCACATAGGATGATTAAGGTTGGAAAAGACCTTTAAGATCATCCAGTCCAAGTGCCAGCTCCACAGCACCATGACCACCACACCAGGTCCTGAAGTACTACTTCTACACATGAGATTTTAGCTTCAGTTTGTGAAAGTGTTGAGCATTCCCAGCGTAGATCTTTGCTTTTTATTTTCCATCGCCTCCATAGCTTCATCCATTGCTTGTGCTTGTTGTCAACTTGTATGTCAACAGAGGAAATATTGTGTTTGCAGAACTTGAGCTGAGGAATAAGCAGTGTGAGCGGAAGACTGCGTGTATACCTTGCCTACAATGAAGTGAACAAGTTGAAAACCAAAAGAAAATATTATGAACAATTCTTTTCCTCCTGAGTATCTAAGAAGCTCTTTACGATAAATGCAAATAAGTCTTTAAAGCAGATGAAAGGCAAGAACAAATGCTAAAGGTTTCCGTAAAATGTTTATGGCTTTGTTCTGCCACCTATTTCATCCAAGTAGCTCTTCGGTAGTTACAGAGATTCAATTCAAGTGCTGGAGGCAAGTTCTGGGACCTTCTCTTTAAAAGGAGTCAGGAGGAGAATGCAATTTGTACAACATATTTTTAAGTTTATATTGTCATTTACTTTGGAAACTCTTGCAGTAATTCCTTGGAACAGAGCTGCCCCTGGTTGTAAGCACGCCAGCTAGCACTTGAAGCATGCCGATTATGGTTTCTTGCTTTAAATCAGTAGATTAATTTGGGTTGGTTTAAAGTGCGCTCTTGTAATTAATCTGCTAGTATTTGTTTTACAAACGTATGCTGGGTGTTTTGAAAGCCTATTTATCCTTAGGCAAGAAGCATATTGGAATTTTTGTCTGTTATGTCGACGTTAGAGATGAACTTTGCCTTTTAAATCTTTTAAAAGTAAACGTTTTCTGACACTTCTGCCAATTCATTCCAGTTGAGTTTTCTTATTGCTGGCAGTAGGACTTAAACATATTTTAATGCAAATACTTACCCCACTGTTTGGAACTGCAAAGTTGTTTAGTGGGATAAAATAGGCTAAAGATATGCAAGCCTTCTTCTCTCTGTTAATTTGGTGAACGCTTTTTGATCACGTCCACCCTCACTTCCATAGGATGTTAAGTGACAGAGCTGCACAGATCATTCTTTTCTTAACATACACCCACAGCCTTTCTTTCGTGGGAGCTAAATAATACCAAATTCAAGAGCTGTCAGGTAGGAAAACAAGAGGAGGCAAAGAATGGTTAAGTAAAATAGGGGGAAGTGTATCCTCACTTCCCTCCGTACAGACAACCAACTACCCCTTGCCTGCAGACCTACAGCTGACCACGGAGAGCAGCAGGACCTGGTTGTCAGCCAGCTCCAGAGTGCCTCTGGTGCAGGCTCTGAGACTTGAGGAGTTCCCAACCCCAGGCAGAAAGAAAAGGTGGAGGAGAAACGTAAATGGAAAAAAGTATGGAACGAGCAGACGGTCCCTTCTGGTTTGTCCGTGGCTAGAGGAAGAGGTCAGGTATCCCTGCGTGTCATTAATGACCAGATTCCCAGCAGGTATCCCAGAAGATTGAGGCTTCCTGGCAGGGTCTGTAGCCTTAAACGTTTGACTGAGAACATTCTTTTTGGCAGGCAAGTGGCCTCTAACGTGAGCTTTAGCTTCTTCTTCCTTCTCAGGGTGCCAGTGTGGCCTGATCCTCTTGGGAAGAGCAGACTTGCTTATTTAGGATACCATGCTTTGAATTGATCGTAGAGCTTGTGTTTTTCCACCCCTAGAATTACCCATGTCTAATTGTTGTTATCTGCTGAATTTCTCTCTAGATTTTAACAACAGCATAGTAAACGTGGTAACTAACTAAGAGCAGTGTGGGTATGTTATGGACCTGAAGACTAATTAGACAGGGAATATGGAAGTCAGAAATCATAATTAGAAAATAATTGTATGGATTAAAAATCATGCCAATAGAGGAAGATGGCTCTTGACATTTCTGAGAGCCAGCCTTTCAAACCGCAGAGGATTTTCACTCTATTTTGAAGAAATAAGGGATTCAATTTGGTCCTTGGCCTTCAGTTCTAGAGAGCAGGTTTTGATTCTTCTCACTGATGAATGAAAGCCTGGCAAGAAGTTTAGTGTTCCAGAAACACAGAAGTTATCCTGAACAGCTTTATTCCCTTGGGTTTAATCTTCTTGCAGAGGCTTAAAAATATGGATATATGTGGACCTAAGTGCACTGCTGGTGTACTGCTAGCACAGCATTCATGCAGCTGAGCTTCCGCTCAGTGATATTAATATCGAAATCACAAATGCTTTCAGCTGAAAAACAAAACAAGCGAATCATTTCTCCCTGTTACATTTATATTTGGGAGGCCGCTGAGCACATTTATGGATTTTCTTGGGGGTGGGAGAAGTTGTGTAGGTTAGAGATTGGCACACAACTTGAAATAAGCAAAATCTTGTTCAGCTAAGTGACAGTTCTCTGGATGCTATTAAGCTGTGAACAGTAGGTCTTTTCAATAATCACTGTGATTCATTTTCATATATTTTTTAGTAATAATATCTTTAAAAGGCTTGCTGAACAGCAGGCTGCACCAGCATCACTTTCTGTGCAGAAGGAAAGGTTTCATGCACAGGCTCTTAGATAATTTACCTTAGATTGATTTGCACAGCTCAGTAAAACCATAAGAAAATGGTACCAGCTCGAATCACAGGTTCATTTAGCACCAAATCTCATCCCTGACCATCACTGACAGTGAAAACTGGGAAAAAAATATAAGTATAGGACAGGCACATAGTCATGTTTCCCACATTGATTGTCTGATTCTCTGCGGATTTATGGCTGAGGTATTTTTTGACTGGGGGTGGTATTTCTGTATTTAATAACTTCGGTGGATTTTTCTTCCAGGAATTCTTTTTTTTTTTTTTTTCCCCTCCAACCTGTATGAAATTTCAGTTCTGGCAGTGAGTTCTGCAGCTTAAGTATGTGTTGTACAAGGAAGTACCACTTGATTGCTTCACTTGATTGCTTTTTCTCTTTTTTTTTTTTTCCTTTTTTTTCCCCCAAGTCTGCTACCCACTGGTCTTCCCTGATCTGTCTATTAAAAATATTTCTCTTTTCCACATTGCCCTTCTCATGGCATATGATATCCCTCCAAGTATTTATCTGGCCACTTAAAGAGCCTATTTAACCGATTTTCTCACAGGGCTTCTTCCAGATCTTTGCTCATTCTTCTTGCCTTTCCGTATATCTTCTAGTTTTACTAGACCCTGTTTGCAGTGAGACCAGACCAGCACACAGTGTTCAAGATGTAGGTGTGGTGTGGGTTTATACAGTAGCATTACGTTTTCTTTTTCATTCTTTGCTCTTTTTCTAATAGTTCCTAACATTGTTTCCTTTTTTGGGGACGCTGAGTTGACATCTTTATAGAATTACAGTAGATTATTTTATAATTCCAAGAGAATTTGAACACAGTTGCAGGTAAGAGGAATATGCATGGAGGTCTCTGTGCCAACATTAGCAGAGCCCAAAGGGTGTTATTAATGACAATTATCCGTATTCTTCTCTGCTATTTTCAGATCTGTCATACGCTTGGACTAGTTTGTTCCAATAATCCATTGCCTTCAATTTTTTATTCTTTCATGTGTAAGGACATGCCTTCTCATTTGCTATGCTGCCGTGCATCCCTTACGAAAAAGCATTTTTCCAATTATCTACCATGACTAATATTTTCTTCTGTGCAGAAGAACACACTTTATTTTTGTGCTTAAAATGGAATATAAATTGGGCTTCAGCCTGATTTTGGAGAGGCAATGTTTACAGTACCACGAAGGACATTTGCGCTTCCAAATCTGCTCATCGTTCCTTAATCGTTCGTTATGGTTTGCCTGATTTAGCAGAAAAGAAGAGTGTTGTTTGGAACCCTTCTCATCAGAGAAGTAAAATGTTTAAAAATACCAAAATGCCACTTTTTTTTTTTCCCCTTGCAATTCCTAATGCTGTGTGTCACTGAGAGAAAATGTTTTGAACTTTCTGATCTCCCTTGGGGAAACACTGCAAGTAGCAGGATTTTGTTATTTTTATGTCAATTTGGGTCTTACATGATTCAGCACTTGTGGTTTGTGGGAAAAAGAGTTGTAGATTATGATAAAGGAGAAAAAATAGTAATGAGTGGCTACTAGAAAAGGCATCTTTTTACTGTTAAAATATTTCTTGGATTGGCTTTTCTTCATTTTTAAACCTCTACCTCTGTTCCTCATATTTTCTCTATCCATTGTGACTAATACACTTCAAAAAGAATAGTTCAGTCCTGTTTCACTTTTCTTTTTTTAACGGTACAAAGAATTAAGAACAAGTTGCTTCTTGGATCTTGATAATGTTAAATCTGTACATCTCAGTCTGCCAAACATGGTTGTCTCCAACAGGCCAACCAGCCATCCCCTTCTGGCAGTCTTTCAGGGCTAAACAGAAAGTCTTCAGGGAAGGGAATGGAAGAGGATACGGGATGCAAAAAAACCTACTTGTAGTGCAGGAGAAATTCTTTGTGCAGTAGTGGGCCACAAGCAATGAGTTAGCTCGTTCTGGGATGCATTAACGAGGCTGTTGTACAAAAAGCCATGAAGTAATTACGCCGTTCTCTTCAGCACTGCTGAGTCCTCAGCTGAGGTATTCTGCCGAGTTTTGGGAACTTAAAAAAAAAGCACACAGACGGAGTCCAGGGAAGAGCACCAAGAGTAAGAGGAGACAAAGATGACTGGGTATGATTGCTCTTGAGAACACTCCACGTTGAAGGGAAAAGGGACTCAAATTCAATTTTTAGTTTTTAAAAAGCTATATGTATTTTTGTACCTGGCTTTTCAGAGGGAGGAAATGAACTTGAGGAGAGGAGAAAATTCTTTTCTGTGTTGTACGGTAGTCCACATGTTTGGGATGTTCTACAACAGTGAGTTTAGGAATCACGATCTTGCAAATACACTGAGGTATGACCGCTCAGTTTCAGGCATTCAAGGCTGTGTTTTCAGTGCCATGAGTCACCCCATGCTCAAGTTAAAAACATCAAAGAATCTGGAGAACTTTGGAAGACAGGAGTTCCCATCAGTTGGTCTTTCACATTTGCTACTCTTTCTGTTCACAGATGTCCCATGGGCATGATGGCTGAAAGCCCCTGGGAACTTCTTTTCCAAAATGAAAGCTTCTGTAATCACATCTTGAATAAATCTAGAGACTTACTAGTTATCTACCTGCCTTGTTGTGGCCTTGTTGGGCAAATGGATGTGATAATTTCTCAGGGTGCTATGCAGATGGGGTAACAGACTATAATACAGAGTATGCAGAACTCTCTTGTGCTCCCATGAATTGCTTTAAATCTAAGTCCTGGATAGATGCAGATAATTCTGTTCTTCTGGTGGAGAATTATCCACATCTCCTGATCAGGCAGGGCCTTACATTTTCTTTCCTCATCCACGTGCGTGCTGACATAACATATGTGCATTTAAGACCGCCAGGGTCTACGCCTGCATTACGTATTTTCTTATTTCTCTACAAGGTTCTAATCTGTTCAAGAGCTAGGACGTGCAGTTGCTAACAGTGGGGTGAAAAATCATAGAAACACAGAATGGTTGGTGTTGGAAGGGACCTTAAAGATCATCTAGTTCCAAAGCCCCTGCCATAGGCAGGGACACCTCCCACTAGACCAGGTCACTCAAGGCCCCATCCAACCTGGCCTTGAACACCTCTGGGGATGGAGCATCCACAACTTCCCTGGGCAACCTGTGTCAGTGTCTCACCACCCTCAGAGTGAAGGATTTCTTCCTAATTTCCAATCTAAATCTCCCCTTTTCCAGTTTGAAGCCATTACCTCTCATCCTATCACTACAAGCCCTTCTAAAGTCCCTCCCCAGCTTTCTTGTAGGCCCCAGTTCAAAGGCCGTTAGGTGTAGCCCCTCAAGCATGTGGAAATGAAAAAAGGATTTAGAGACTCAAACAGGTTGATCTCAAGTTTGTGGCATTAGAGGGAAGGTCCTCCAGGTGAAGAGTGAGAGGTGAGGGTTCTCCATGTGAGGACTGCTAGTGAGAAGTTTGAAGAATGACAGACAGATCATCAGAAATCCGTTCCATTAGTTCTCTTGCTCACCATAGCAATTTTGGCAGAAAGGAGAAGCAGCTCCCATTTCGTGTTCCCATTGAGAGTAGTCCCTACTTTCCTGATGGAGTGGAGCTTATACCATTGCTGATCCGTGCTTACATGATAGTTGTGAACATACCTAAATTTTAGGGGTTTGAATCCTGGGGGAAATACACAGATAAAAAGTCTGCAGTAAATCAGTGTTATCTTCTCATTTCCTTTTTCCCATTCTGAAATGCAAGCAACAACAACAAAAAATCCTTGCAAAGAGTACAATTAGGTGGTTATTTTCATGTAAGAACATATCGCTTTGCATGCTGCCAGACACCAAGAGGGAAATTTCAAACAAAATGTTAATCAGTTTTTGAAGGGCTGCTCTGTGGAATGTGAGGATGTAATCAGGAGAAGGTCCTGATTCTTGACTGCTGGGGGAATTCCAGACATTTGCTGCTAGAGCAGAGCTCGTTTGCTCTGAGCGCTCGTTGTTTGCTCTACTTATGGACTGAGTTGGGCCAGCACACACTGTTTCTGGGCAGGTTTTTCCAGTGTTGTTGAGGGTGGGTTCTTGTTTGGACCTGATAAGTGGGGTTCAAAACCAGAGAGCGTTTTACTGGCTGGATGACATTCCAATTCATTTATTTGTTGAGATGCTTATGTGCATATGATGGTGTGTTCTTCTCCCTACATCAAATATTTTTCGGCCCAGGTTTTATATTTGAAGAAGTCATCAGTCTTTGGATCACGTTGCTGCTCTGAGACCACAGAGGAGTGTTGACTGTGTGGTTCCATGAGCATTTGTTCCAGCAGCGCTGCCAGGCTAAGCCATCGTCCTCCTCTTCCTCCAAGCCTCCCCCATCACTGTCCACCCCGCTTTCCCATTTTTAGGCCTCCACTGTGCCCTCAGAAGTGTCTGGGTAAAGCTGTTTGTTTGGCCTGACCAAAGGAGAAGGAAGGAGAGGTTATTTTTAGTGCAGATCATTTCCGTGGTTTTAACTGAGGGCGGGTGACACAAAATGGGGAAGAAGAAAGCGGAGATGAGAACAAGTGGTAGGACGTAATGGGAAGGTGACGGCTATCTAAACAAGCAGGCTTACTTTCTCCACCTCTCTATCTACGGACACAGATAATGGTCAGAGCAAAAGCCACTGGAAATTTGTGTGTTAGAAGAAACCTGGCGCAGTACATTGGGTTTGCTGCTTCTGAAGTGAAGTCTGATGTTTCTTGCAGAGGTTAGGTAGGTTCAGAACAGGTCTATCTTGCTCACCCTTGCCTTTTTGGATAAGTAAACATAGCTACATTCACTGCAGTTATTTCTAAACTTAACTTTGTGGACTGGAGCTTTAAGACTTAGTCTGATGGGTTTCCAAAGCAATCAGCTCTGGGGATGTTTAGTCTGAAGAAAAGGAGGCTGAGGGGAGACTTTCTCCCTCTCAACAACTCCCTTAAAGGAGGTTGTAGCGAGGTGTGGGTCGATCTCTTCTCACAATTAACAAGCAATAGGACAAGAGGAAATGGCCTCAAGTTGCACAAGGGGCGGTTTAGGTCGGTTATCAGGAAAAATGTCTTCGCTGAAAGGGTTGTCAAGGACTGGCCCAGGCTGCCCAGGGCAGTGGTGGAGTCCTCATCCCTGGAGGGACTGAAAAACCATGTAGATGTGGTGCTAAGGGACGTGGTTTAGCAGTGCACTTGGTTGACTTAGGTTAATGGTTGGACACGATGATCTTAAAGGTCTTTTCCAATGTAAATGATTCTATGTCTCACATGAACTCCAGTGTACAAAAGACTTCATAGCTGTTTGGGTCTTGTGTAGCAAGAACTCTTCTCTCTTGGCTTTGTTGTATTACTACAAACCAATTCTCTTCTATTACTGTATTACCTTTACTGAAAGCATGATAGGTATGTAAAAACCCATGAGTGGTCATTTTGCCACAGAAGACATGGCAGGAGAGGGTACCTGAAGTATATATGTTTAAAAATTCTATTTACATGTTCCCATGGTATTGGATGAGCCAGCATAACAGTGCTCCTGTGGATGTAAAATAAGAAAGGAGCATTGTTTGAGTCCGTCCCATGTTTGAATGGCCTTCAGGGGAGATGGGACAAGTTCACAAAACAGAAGTCAACTGAGGGCTCCTGACTATGTAGAAACTCTGTTTGACTGAAGTTCTTGAGAAGAAGACTGTTACATGTGCTGGTCCTGTCCTTGGCAAGTCTTGTTAGACATCCGCTGTTGGAGAAGGGGTGGTGGGCTGGAAAGACCTCTGACGTAACCCTGCAGAAGCCTTCTTAATTTAAGGTTTAAGAAGTCATTTCCAACAGGGATTACTTTCTGCCATATCTCAATCAACACTATGCTGGTTCGTTTTGAAATAGATTAACTAAAAAGAAAAAATGAATCATGGCTGTTGTTGTGGTAAAAGTTTTGCCTCTTGTGCCAGTAAGATCCCCTTATTAGTCATTATTGAATTTTTCCTGTTGCACCGTAGCAATGAGGTGCTGTTGGAGAGGCACACTTGTGTCTAACATGTACATTTAAAACGCCTGAGGGTCAGGTTAGAATTTAGCAAAGCTAAATGGTGGTGTTCAGGAGATGAACCAAGCAAATATGATACCTTCTAAGGTTTTGTCTTCATAAAGTCCTGTGAAAGCCTTTCAGCTGAACTTTTCCTCTCCTGCTAAAAATGTTGAAATACGACCTCTGGTATCTGCACCTGCATTAGCTCAAGCATTAGATGATTTCGTATCTTTTCTCGTGGAGGAAGAAAGAGGAGGAAGAAATAAAATCTCCTTCACATTTCAGGCTGGATGTATGTAACCTGAAAACATTGAAAGAGACTTCATCCATCTTCAGAAAAATACAGACACCATCTTAGCCGAACGCTTGGAGAGCGAGTACTGTGTGGAGGGAAGCTGAGCGCTTCTCTGCGTCGAGCAGCATTCATAATTCGTTTTAAATTGGATTACTGCCCTTCTTTTACCTTCATTTCCATGTTCATGTCTCTACAGTCTGACTGCTCTGTTACCACGAGGAAAATGTCCTGGTGATGTTTCCTGAGCATGTCAAGAGACACGTGGAAAGGAAGTTCACTTTATTATTATTATTATACGTAAAATACTGGCATGAGTGTTTTTGTCACCAGGTTTGTTAAAAAAACAAAATAAATTCAAGCACCCTTACACTAGAATAAAATTACTCTCCCTCTGTGTCTAAACACAAATTATCTAAAATATAAATATACAAAAATATGCTCCGAATTGGTACAGTGATATATCGATAGGAACCAATACTGTTACTTTACTCGTCAAAATAAGTACCCAAAAAAAGAAGTCACACTTCACTCAAAAGTAAAGGTTTCATTTAAGCAAGTTTTGTTAATTATTTTTATTTTTTAAGATCAGAATAAGTTTCCAAGACTTGCAGAGTGGTAGGTAGAAAAGGTGATTTACAGCCAGACAACTTAGAATTAAACTCTGCAGCCAACCAGAGCTGAAAATTAACAGTAAGTAAGAGAGGAAGAGAAATAACTAGTTTATTTCCCCATTTCTATGAGCAAGTGTCAAAATTACTTGACAATAGACAGACTAAAAGTTAGACCTGAATAATCAGGAACAATTTTTAATATTTTCAAAATGTAGACATTTTTAAAGCTAGACCTTTGGTGCCTTGGAGAGCTTACCTGCCTTAAACTTGGGACTCTTCACAAGCAGAGAACATTCAAGGGCTGTAACACAAACTGTTCTGCTTCAGTTGCAAAAAACCCCACATTTGTGAGGGGCTTAATGGATTTATTCTGATTTACCAAGACCTTTATACCTTGTGTGCATGTGTAAAGTGTTGACTATAAAAATAGTATTTACCCCAGTGCAGCAAAGGATAGTAGCACCTGAGTATTGAGCCAGTTTTTGCAAAGTTATTATAATGTTTATTGTATTTGTAGGGTCATTTGTGGTCTGAAAGAGGTGGCAAAAACTTCAGTATCAATACGTGTTTAACCACAGGAATTGTGTAGGATTTGTTTTTCATGGATACACCTAATCATCGCTGCATGCTTGAATAATTCATCAAAATATTTCCTGCAGTGCCAACAAGAGTTTCCTGCTCTGCTTTCCCAACTCTCCATGGGCATGCTAGATCATCTCTTCTCCTGTCCAGGGACTTCTGCTGTGGGATGGTCAAGGTGAAGAAGAAGGGGATGCTGAAGAAGGGGCACCAGTATCTCCCTTCATTTCCTCTTCTTCTCTCCCTGTCCTTGACTTGTCCTTTCCTTCCCTGATGGGACCTGGGCAGGAGGCTCCCCCAGAGGTGTCTTCTGAGCAGAAGGCCTTTTGGGTGCGGCTGTTTCTGTTTCTTGCCACCTGGGGAGGCATCACAAGAGGCTGAGTTATATTTTTACCTGACAGAAGCTCTCCAACACAAAAAATGAACTTTTGCCCTGCACGTATGTGATGCTCTCCTGTTGAATTTTCTGTCTAAAGGGCCTGTTTCTCTGTGTGGGACATTTTTAGCTAATCAAAAAACACTGAATAAATACACTTGGATCAAAGGAAGCGTGCTGATAACACAAGCTATATGGCAGGTGGTGTGCTTAGCATCTGCATTGTAAAGCTGCCTGTACAGAGGAAGGACAAATAAGCAGTGATGCTTCCAAAACCCCTTTTATACAGATTACGTGAAAGCAGATATCTTAGAGAACCTCTTCAACTAAAAAACAAGAGATTTTGATTCATTCTTTAAAGCATTTCAGTGTAGCTTTAAAATCATCTGTGCTGCTAAGCTTTTACTGCCTTCCTTTAGGGTTGAGATTTAATTAAAGGTCAGTGTCACACACATTTCCACAACGCATAGTAAAACCCTGGAATGAAATGAGCCTCACTTGAACATTTGATTAGACAAGATAATGTATTTCCCCCTGGAGTAGTTTGTTATTCAAAACAAGCTCTTTAGGGAAGGAAGTTCACATCGGTTGGTAACTGTTCCTGTGGATACCAAAGAACTTTGTACAGTACACACTACAGTAGATTGCACTGCGGGTCATTTAGGAGCTGGAAGCATGGCCTGTGTCTATGGAAAATTATCAAAATGTACTAAAAAAAAAAAAGAAAAGAGCTTAATGGCAGATTAACAGCAGGCAGTGATGCTAGGAAAAAAAATAACACCCAAATTTACAGAAGCAGTCGTGCTTTTAGTCAAGACATTTTCTAGTAGTTGAATTTTAGAAATGCTGTTTTATACCTTGGGTGTCAAAAAGAAAACACTATTTTAAAAGTCTGCTATTAGCTAATGCCTTTAAATTTAATACAGAACAAGAACTTCTGGATTTAACTTTACTGTAAATGTGGTTGTAGGCTTCAAAATTATTAGCTGATCAGCTTTTTTTCTATCATTGCCCTGTTTTGGTCTTCAGTCACCACATACCTTGAAAATTTTAGTGACTGGTGGTAGCAAGTCGTGTTCGTTAGGGCTCATTTAAATTTTAATTTCTGACTATTTCTAATTATCTGTCTTTTGAGGGCAAGCTGGAAATGAATGTTGTATTCTTGGCTCTGGAAATGAACACCCTCTAAAACAAAGATGTTTTTTCATGGGATGGGAACATTCTCTCAAGTTAATAAATACTTGCTGCCATGAAAGCAGTTTTAAAGCATTATAAGTCTAGTCTATCTCTGGTGGGTACTTCAGTTTAGAAATCCAATTTAAATCTGGTTTTGACTTATCTCGAACTGCTGTGTTGTTTATGTCTTTGATTACAGAAGTCTCTGTTAAGCAGCCAGCCCGAAGAGTTATCGTGTTCTGGGGTTGCTGAAGCTGCTATCAAAGCTGTGGCTTGTATCTTAAATTTGTTATATGGAATTATTATGATGATGCTCACCATTACAGTTTCTTAGATTTAGGGGAAGGGTTCTGTGAGTTTTACATAGTATATATTATGTAATATCATTATAATACATAATATTAAAGAATTCATATAGCTGTATATGAATATTATACAAACAAGTTAACCTAAGTTTCTGGTTTCCCCCTTGGTACATGGTATGAGCATCTGAGCTACGATTTGAGTCAGTAGATAATCCCCAGTAGGAAAAAGAGGCGTATTTTGGCAGTCAGCACTGATCTCTTGTGTGAGTGCAGCAAGTAACTTAATCTTATTTCCTCCATTCCTTCCCCTACCTTTCTTCTGACCTAAAGCAGAAGGGGGTATGTGCCCAGCATAATGTGCTTTGGGATCTTCACCGGGAGCTCGAAGTGTTGTTCTCAGCCTTGTAGTTTGTTCCATAAGTAACGGAGCTACTAAATTCTGGTTACCTATGGGTGTATTGTAGATGCCCAGCCTAGTTCTCCAGTCACACTAAGTAGCCTGGTTCTTCTTCAGGTCTCCTATTGCTTGATTTTCCTCAGAGCAGTCCCAGTGCCTTTCCAGCTGGGCAAGAGGCCGTCCACGTCAGGGCAGCTTTTGGTCAATGAGGTCAAACCATGTGTATTGGTCAGCAGCTAATCCAGCAAAAACAGTAACTTGTTGAGATCACACTACAGCTTCCCTTCAGTAAGGAGGTGTTGAATCAACTCCTTCCTCCAGCCAGTGATAGTCATGCTAGGCTTGGAGTCCTTCTTTGAGTCCTCTGCCATT
>JAVSBS010008428.1:0-23711 GCA_033124195.1 Coracias cyanogaster
AGCATCACAGCAGAGCAGAGGCCTGAGGCCCAGCACCACGCATGGCCTGGCTCTGGCCCTTGCTGTCCCCGGCTGCCCCTCGGGCCGCGCTTCCTCCATCCACCCTTTCTGCCCCGCCGATGGATGCACGTTCGGGTCAAAATTCACCCTGCCCGTGGGAATTGCTCCAAAGTCCAGCAGAGCCATTTGGGGGGAGGGGGCAGCAGGGGACAAAGTGTGATCACGGTGGTCACCCGGCCCCCCGGGCCCCCCAAAGCCTTCTCTTTTCCGATACAGTGATGTCTTAGCACCTCTGTGCTAAAGGGGTGGAGGGGGGGGGATCATCCTCAATTGGGTGTATTTCTCTTTATCCAGTGCCAGCCGCCCTTGGCTCGGGGGGACTGCCGGCAGCGGCTGAGCCGTGCCCCAGGGTGCAGAAGGGTGTCATGCTGAAGGGGTGAAGATTTTGCCAGACTAAACCCCACCCTGCTTTCTGGAAAGGTATCTGAAGGGCAAAAAGGCAGCTTTGTCTCACTGGGGTTACCACAGGCATTCCCAAACGAAGCTCCTTCACTCACATCACATGCAAAATTTCCTCATACAAAATATATAGTAAAAATATGTGTGTGACAACATGTACAAATTTCTCTCCTGCCACCGTCCTCCAAGGACCTTTGGTGGCAGGTGGAGTGGAAGTCCAGGCTGGCAGACTGCTGGGGCTCTCCATGGGCTGGAGGAAGGGGAAAAAGACACCGAAGAAAGAAAGGCCATGTTATCATTCAAAAGCAGGTATTCCAGTGCCGTGCCACAGAATCCTACTGACACAGGCAAAGCGTTGGCTCTATAGAGGCACCTGCTGGCTGAGGGGAACACACGAAACAAAAAGAGAATTAAAAAAAAAAATCTTTGCTTTCCATAGACCTTAGACCTGATCTTCCCTTTGTTTATTTTTTAAAGGTTTCGTGTCACCCCTTGGTGCAGTATGTGGGGATGTCACCCAGGTCACACTGGTGCCGAGGAAGGCTGGGAGATGAGCGGCAGATCTGTCTGAGCAAGGAGAGACTCCAGCTCCTGTCCGGCCCCTCCGCTGCCCCAGCTGCAGGGTCACACCCTGCACCCTTGGTGCCCACAGCCTTCCTTCTGGGCGAGGGGAGAAATCCAGCCTAGCCGAAAGCCTGGAGGAAAATATAATTCCTTTCCTTTAAGGATCACATTTCGTCAGAGGAGTGGTGGGTGTTGTTCAAATATTACAAAAGAATCTCTTTTTCTTTGCTCTCTCCATTATTATTTTTTTAAACTAATTGTTGAAGAAGATTTCTGGAGAAAAAAATACCCATCCAAAACAACTGGAGTTTCCCATTTTCAGGATGCAATCCCCAAAAATGTCTTCCAAGAGATAAGGAGACTTCAAGCCCCACCTGGGAAAAAGGGGAGATATTTTGTTCACTGAAGGTAAAGCCAAATTACAGTTCCCGGAGGCAGGAACTGCTTCCGACTCTGCCACAGTTGACTGTGAGCAGCTCTCTCCTTATGCCAGGCCTCTGCACTTCAGACCAGCAGCAAGCAGATTACTCACTTTGCACTTTTTTCTCTTTATTTGGTGGAAGGTCCTAGGTGACTTTTCCCCTCCCGCTAGGTGAGCATTTTATGAATGCAGGTAGCTCTACTGCAAATAACTTGCGATTTTAACATTCCTCTGGACAGACAAAATCCTTCTGGCTGCTGCACTGCTGAAAGTCCCTTGCCCCCAAAATCTCATAGAAAAGATTAAATCCACAAGTGGCATGGGGTAGCCTTATCCCCTTAAAGCCACAATGTACTGTAAATAATGTACAGAACCCAACTTCTAAAATTACCACTACAGAATCGCTCATCTCATCTTACATTTCATCTGGATCCTGTGATCTTCCCACCTGCCAACATCCTGTTACCAGGAGAGCAGTGTATGTGAAGTTTGTGCAAACGGCCACACACTTGCCTGAATTCTGGCACAAGCAAAGGACATTTATGTGCCTTCCATGTTAATGTCACACCATAATAAATACTGGCATTGCTATAGAATCCGCAGTGGTCGGGCTAAGCACCACTCACCAAAAAAGCAAATCAGTGCGTGTCCTGGCTACACTTCTGTATTCGCCTTGTTATCTTTCTCATGTCAATGGCTAGTCAGACAGAAAGAAAGACGGCATCAACAGGCAGGATTTTAAATACGGAATACCCAAAAGCACGAGCTCCATGTTTAGGCACTTGAGGGAAGACGCGTGATTTGCAAAAGAGGCTGGGTGATGACTTATTTGGAGCTGGGAACTTTTGAGAACCTGACCGTAATTTAGGACTACATCTTGCAGATTGAATTCAATGGAAGCTTTGGCATTGACTTCAAAGGGCACAAGATCAAGCCCTTATTTAGGGGCTCAATATACAAAATTAGGAGCCTAAATTTAAGCATCAATTTTTTGACACCTTGACCCATGTTAGTAATACCCTTTGTCTAATCCCTCTATTTGACCTGAAAAGAGAGGAATGTCAGTAACTTTACCAACTCGCCTTAAAGAACCCGTGGCTGACAAGGGGGAAATGCAAGACACGCATTCCCCGCGCTTTGTTTATTTTTACTCCCCTCTCTCAGATCCCCAAAATAACAGCCAGAGCAATGTTAGCAGAGGAGCTCAGGCCCACTTTGAAATTGGAACAGGAAATATGAGAAATGTGGACATTAAAAACCAAATGAAACAAAACAATATTTTCTTAGAATTCCATCTTGTGGGCAAGTCTGGGGGGAATCTGGATTTGGATAATCTAAATTAGGAGAGAAGTCAGGGAAACAAAGAGTAATTCTAAACATTTTAGTGCCAGAGCTATTTCTTAACACACAGCTCACTCTGATTTCAAATATAGTCCCTCAGCACCGAGCCTGGAGAGATGCATGAGGAAAATCAACGTCTTGATTTGGCCTACTAGCAGGCGTGGAAAAAAAGCCAGAATGGAGTGAGAGAGTGAGAGAAGCAGCCAGGTGAGTGGATTCTAAACGTCCTGAGCTATTTCAGGTGCTTCCTTCCCCGTAAGAAATCACAGGGACACAAGCTGCAATAACCAGGCCGTGGCCGAGTCGGCTGCAGCATGATCACAAGACAGTGAATCAATTAACCGCATGATCCTCACTATTGTGATTATTTTTGTGTCGGTTGCACTAACAGGGAAGGGAGCAGCTGTAGGTATAACAAAAGGTTGCTTCTCTGAGATGCTTTGCCAACGCTCCCTCTACTGTGGCATAAACAGAATACATGCAGCGGGCAAGGGCAGCACTAGGCTTGTATTTGCAAGCATTAGAGATGCCCATGCACCACCCACTGGCAGTTTCACTTGCCTCTGTCACTCAGGAGTTTGTCCAAAGATCTTCAGCTCCTGGAAAGAGAGAAAAATACTCACGAATGCACAGCACCACCACTCATTGTGTCCGCCTGCGTTGATTTTGGACCCTGGGTGATTGTATTTAATAATAAATATAATATTTAATAATAAATATAATATTTAATAATTACAGCAGGTTATGAGGAGTGGCTCTTCTTTCCTTGGTTTCCATTTTCCTGTCTCTCACTGGATCTCTGCATGATCCTTTTGCAGCAAGCAGCAGAGGCAGTGACAAGGGAGCGGAGGTAACAGGACAGGTCCTCAGCCACCAGCAGGATTGCTTTAATATCTGCAGAGAGATCAAGCGAGTCAAACAGCTTTTTTTTTCTGCCGAAACTACATGTAATGTCAAGCCTGAGGGTACAGACATCTTGATCCTGCCTTGTACGTCCCCAGCTAATAGAGCTGGTAGGAATACACACACACACACACACACGGTTATTGTCATAGTACTTCACCTTACACTTACATCACAGTCCCCGGAGAAGCATCTGATGGGGCAGCCTTATGCATTAAATCATTTCCTGGAGGGGAGCATTCATTTGGGTTCATTTGTTATCATTTGCCCTGGAGCTCATATTTTACACTCTGAGCACAGGGAGTGGGTGTTATTCATGGCTATGGGTCTAAGAACCAAAGGCTAATTTCAGAAAAGCTGTTCTATTGTTTGAGGTTTATCACTTCATGTTTGTCCCAGGTGCTGGACACATGTTGCTTGCTGAAGGAGGTATGACTTGGTCTCGGATTTCAACATTTTGGTAACTACCAAACAAAAATGAGACTAAACCGAAGCATGCCTATCCCTCCCCTGCAAATTAAGTGGCCATTAGCAATATTAACTTGAACAATAAATAAACCTATACAACAATCAAATCAGAGTTACATCAATGACACATCAGATGAGTACAATAACAGCGAGACACGGAAGTCGGACAGTCAGCATGTGGCTGTCCTCTGCAAATACAAGCAAATGGGACTTCAGTCCAGAGGAACCCACAAAGCATCTATTCTGTGTGCCATGGGCCATGAAGTCCCTCCTAACACCTCACTCTGCACTTCAGAGCTGTAGCAAAGGCCAAATACTAAAAATGTAACATGTCACAGAAAAGAACAGAACTTGGCTCTCTCCAGGCCCCATCAGTGGCAAGCTGTAGTGTGCAGTGGTGCCCCACACAGAAATCGTCAGTGGCAAAGAGGAAGGTAGAAAACCCCAACTAGTGGTGTCTATCTGACCAAGCAAAAACTCCCTCCTTCCCACAGATCTGACAGTTGGATTGAATGCTGGGGACACAGGATCACATACACACCTGGTCACAAGCCATGTCTTTTCTCTGGCCACTCACTCACCAATGTTCCCCTAGAAGGAAGAAGCTGCAGCAGATACCCAGAAGCCTCCTTTCTCCTTCAAAGGAAGGAGAAACCCTTATTGCTTCCCTTCGGGAAGTGGATGATTGCCACACAGGCATGGTGCCAATGAGCGCTGACCCAACCTCCTCTCAGATCTGCTTGGTGAGACTCAAAAGCCCCTCTACAATGAAAGGGGGAGATATGGGAGCTATAACTTCCCTAGGGTGAAAAGCTGGGGAGCAGTTACCAACCAGCCATTTGTGGTTCCTTATCCCAGGGTACCAGAGGGACATGAAATATATATGGACCAAAGTAACACTCGTGCCTCTTCCTCAGCAATTAGGGTTTGAGGTAGGAAACCTCCCCATCCCCAAACACCACTTCCCCACAGGTGACTCTAGACCTTCTTGTACTATTTCCTCCTCCCATCTCCTTTCCCACAATTAATTCATGATCATCCCAGTCTCACCTCCACAAATGACCTGGGGCCCGATCCCTTCAGAAAATCCTGCCCACTCAACTCTGCATACTATAAACCCCAACCAAAGGATGCTCCCATCAAATCTACAGCTGCATTCCAGTTAAATATTCTCATACTTATGCTAGATTATTATCTGATGTGTAAACCACAAACTATACATACAATTGTAAAGCTTCCATCTTGAAGTTATATTAATGTCTGGCTCTACACTCCAAAAACATGCATTTTTTTAATATAACAGACTTCAACAAATTGTTTTGGATAAATGGAAATTTGATAACTCCTTTTAATCACAGTTTACACAAGATTGTGTTTCAGTTTACCTTTACCTTAAGTAGAGCATATTGACTACAGTTCAGTGAGCAATTTCATAAAAGCACACTGAGTTGCTCAAAGCAGGGGAGTTTTCCTAAATTCCTTCTGTCTCTGGGCTCTACAGATGCCCAGAACCACACCTTCACACCCAAAAAAAAGGATGGGCAATACTCCAACTAATAAAAGATCAAAAAAAGGGCAAATAGGATGCTAGGAGGTTCCTAAATTCTCTAGCTCTTAGTCTCCTGGGGGAGTACTTCTCAGCTCTGTAAATGAAATGCAGCCTGTATAGCATTTCTTGATAACTGAATTGGAGAGAGAGCCTTCCTCATCCTTGGCCAGGCTCATCAGCCTCCTCCTTGCTATTTATAATTTCCCAAATTCCTTTTTCCTCTTAGTATTTCAAAACCAAGTTCTTAGGAAGAAGCAACTTTGATCCAAACAGCTTCAGCTTGAGACAACACTTCACTAGTGTCAGTTCTAGGAAAGCTTCATTTACACCAGTAGGACAAAATACAGCCAAGGCTTAAGATGCCTGAGATGCCAGAAATGTCTCCTTTCTTACAAATACAATATTCATAAATAAAACTACCTTTGATGAAGATTGGAGAAATCTGAATTGGGTAATAGATTTTTCTGATGTCACCAATTCACAGAATGGTCAAAATGAAAAGCCCAGATGATTTAAAACAAAAACCAGAGGGGCAAGTACTCATAAAACTGTCATCTGTCAACAAAATTAAAGTTCAAACATATGATTAGTTTCATAATTTCCGGTTTATTTTCTGTTCATCTAAAAAGAAGTTATTTCTCTGAAACTAAGCTATAGGTCAAAGAGCTTGATAAAGAAGTTGCTTTTCAATATTGTTTGTATTCTCATATACGTTATTTTTCTCCCCAGGGGGCAATATTAACTATTCCAAAGGATGGTAGAGGAAGGGATGTGAGTTTCCAAATCATCAGTGAATCTAACATACTATCTCTACCCTGGTAGCAAAAAATTCTTTGTTGGGGTTTAGCCCATCACCTTCCCGGACATTTCTGGAGAGTTACATGGGCTAGCATCTTAGCCACTCACATCTTATCTGTCTGTATTGTGTTGCAGGGCAGCACAGGACCACCAGGGCAGGGCTCCAAACCGGCACAGGGCTGTGCTCTCTTACCATTACAATGTGAGAGAGCAACACTCAGAAAGAGGAAGCTGCTTTCTTCATAAAGGAAAATACACAGCCCTCACTCAAAAAGATCTTACTATGAAGTATCTAGGAGTTTGTTTTTCCTGAAAGTGAGCCATATAACAACTGTTACAGCAATGCATTTATATATGGATACCCCATGTCCAGAGGCAATCAGTTTGCAAATACAAGAGAAGCAGGCCAAGCTGGAATAAAGCTTCCCTCACCCTCCAGAAACAACAACATGTCATTTATTTCCATCTTCCTTTCTCATTTACCACCCAAAAGTTTCAAAGGCCCCAGAACACCCTCTCTACCCTGGAATAAATGCTTAAGCCACTTTACCTTTTAATGCTCGTAACCCTGAAGCTTTGGATGGCAAAAAGCCCCACCTGCCCATTCAAAATATCTTTATGCCAGAGCTGGAGCTATGTGCCATTAGTTTCTTGGGGAGCTGGCTTATATATCTCCCAGTTGCCATGCGCAGTCCTGTGTTGGGGCCCCAGGACACTCCTGGTGTTGGGACAAGACAACTGTTCTCTGAGGCAATATCCTGAGTACATGTCATTGGCTGGGGACCAAGGCTGTCAGCAAAACAGCTTTTGCTTCACTCAACATCAGCCCAGTTAGGTGAAATAACGTGAGCTGAATCCCGTTTTCAAAGAAACTTATTGCACAACCCTGTGCTATCTGTGAAAACAAACAGTTAAGCAAATGAAGCCAGGCAGCAAACCCAGAGCAAGACTAAGTGTGCTTCATGCAGTGCCATGCCTGACTAGTTAGCCCTGCTCTGGAGACTAGCAGTCCTGTCTCTGACACTCCTGCTCACTCTTCCCCTTGCATACTGGCACATTTCACTGCATTCCACATGGGAAATTTACCCTGATCCTTTGCAGTGCTCAGCAGAGGGACCCTGCCATGGTGAATGGCTCCAGTTGCAAAGCTCTGCTGAAACAGCATTTGCGCTTGTGCTGCTTCTGTTTGGGAAGGAAGGGTGGCTTTGCAGTCCTTGAAGGGAAGAGGTGATTTCCAGAACAGAAATACCTCATTCTTTCTGTACTTCAGTTCTTGCACTGATGAACACATCTACTGTGTGTGTACCTATGTTCCTCCCCTGCCCAGGACTGAGGAGAGGTCTGGGCACACAAGGCTGGGCTGAGCAGAGAGTGCATGGTAAGGAGATGATGCAGAGGCTGCTGCAGGAGGTGCTGGGGGAAGGTCTGTAGCTCTCCACCCAAGAGTTCGTGCCTGGAGGATTCCATGGGAAGAGGACAACCCATCAGTTCACAATGTAACAGAGACCTCTGACACACTAGAGACATTGAGAAGGCCAAGGGCTACCACCTTGGAGAACAAAGTAGTTGCCAAGGGAGTTGTCTTTTTTAATAACATACATCCTTGAGCCAGGTGCAGACCATGTGCAGACTGGCCTTGCTGCTGGACAGCATCCTATGGCACAGAGAGCTGAGGCCAGTGGCTGGGGTCTTGTGCCAGGTTTCGGCCAAAAGCACTTGCCTTTCATTTTGCTCTGGACTGAGCAGTGGGAATGGATGACCTGCATCAGCCAGAGCCGATTTCATCTGGTCAAATATTTGGCGTACTAGCATGAGTCAAGACTCATTAAGCAGCTCCTGAGGTTGCCTGAGCCAGCTGCATTTTTCTCCAACAATGTGCAGGTGTGCTTCAGAGTGGCCACCGGGATGGCTACATGGTCTCCCAGGCCTGTGGCTCATCCTGGCAGGGGGAGGACTGGAAGGATCATGCTGGCAACTTCTCTCATGGCACCCCACCTGTCCATGTGGGAGAATGAAGGTCTCTGGTGGGGTTACCACTGAAACAGGTCCCCAGTGCAGGAGCAATATCCTCATCAGACATGGCCAGGTAGCAGAAACTAGACAAGAATCAGGATGTGGGCCATGTGGAGGACCCTGCAAGCTGATGGACAACAGTTATCTGGAGGCACTCAAGCACATGGCTGAAGCCAGCCAGCACAGAGACTCTTCTTAGAGAAGATGACCTGTACTCTGTCATTGCAGACTCCTTGGGAATAGTCACCTTCTGGCAAACAGGAAAAAATTATCCAGGGCATTTTATTGCTGGCTGCTCCTGTCCTGAAGGCACCAAAGCATGTCCGACTCCAAAGCACTGCAGGATTAAAAGCAAAACAGCCAGTTGCATCCCAGGAGACTTGTGACTAGTGCATATTTTACTCTAACCAGCACTGGTAGCATCTAAGATAACATGGAAGGTGATCACACAACAGCTAGCACACGTCTGCAGGCAGAAGAGAGGCAGAATGGGGTAGGAGCAGTCAGGGTGGATCTTCCAAAATGCTTTCCTTCCGTGGAAACTCAGCCTCTATTGGTATTCTGTGCTAGATTAAGACTACTAACTACAGAACTAAAAATGAATTATTGATTAGTTAAGAGTCAAATGAGCGTGACTCAATGTGTTTTGTTACGGGCAAACAGAATAAAGTCCAAACAGCTAATGTACAAACCTGGATTTTTAAAAGGGACAGTTTCCAAAGCTGAAAACAATTCAGGTTTAAGCTAAATGAGATAGGAGAGAAACATAAACAGAAGAAATTGAATAGTTGGGAAACTGAGTATTTTTGTTGGTGCTTAAATATCACAGTTGAGAAAGAAGGTTGGTTTGGAGGGAAAAGAAAGCAAAATTGTGTGTAGATATGAGGAGAGAAGAAAGAAGCTGGTAGCAATAATTCATGTGACTGATAATTTAATTGATTGCAACTGTAGAAAACTGGTAGGGATAGCAAAAGGACAGGAAGGTATTTGTGGACAAGAGATTTAAGGGCAGTAAGACAGCATTTTTAAGGAGAGTAAAAACAAAGGCTATCATAAAACAATTCTAGTCCATTTCTATGTGGAAATACTGTTGAAATAATTATCCAATAATGATACAGAGAACAGTTGTTGCCAACAAATATGACTCTTGTAGGCTTTGGGCAGTGATGACATGTATTTCCTTCCCAATAGGGACAAGGGAGTTTTTAAAAAAATTAATGGAAGTGCAAGAAAACTGAAGGCAGTGATTTAGATTGAACACACCAAAAAAACCCTGCAAAGCATTAAAAAGAGCTGGCAGAAAAAGACTCCAAGGGGCTTCAATAAGTTTTGAAAAAGAGGTTTCATATGCCTAAAAACAAGATGACATTGTACCAGTATTACAAGGAGTAAAGAAGGTTGTGTGGCACTGCAGCAAGATACCCTGAAAGCTCGTGGAATCTCTATTCCTGAGCTTTCCAATTAGGAAGAATGAGTTAAAGGAGATAGCATAATTCATACCAGTGAGCCTAGATATGTAGAAAATGGATCTAGTTAGAATAACAACAGCTTCTCTTAGTAAGATTATAAGTTTGTTTGACAGAGGTAACAGGGTTGATGCAATTTACTTGAACTTCTTCAGGCCATTTTAGTTCATGCCATAGGATGATACAAAATAAGCATAGATCTTATTAAATGAATTAAAAACTGGTTAACTAGTGGTTCTCAGGAAGTGATACTGTGAGTGAAGAGTCACCATTTGGCAGGTGGTGCTTTTGGCCCAGCTCCCTCAAATCCAACTCAGAAAGATACATGAAATTATTCATATTGAAGTCTGAAGACGGCACAAAGATGAAACTATGAAGTAATTAAGAGGATATGTCTTTGGGGCAGAACAATATAGATGGGCTCAAAACAATATAGATGGGCTCATTGCCTTGCTATTGCCTGGGCTCATGCAAACACAATATATTTTAATGCAGAAATGTATGACTCACAGCTGTGGAAGAAAGCAGAAAAGCTCCTACCAAAAGGGGATTTCTACCCAAGCAAGCTAGAAATCTGGAGAGGCCTTGGAGGTCATGGAAGTATCTGTCAGGGTGAAATACGGTGTCAGGGGTAACAAGATCGTGGGCTGCAATACAGGAAATATTAATCAGGAAAAGGGAGGTTGCATTATCCTAGCTTTAGCACCAAGACAACTGCTGTTGGGATCATTGCATGGGCAGGGAGGAGCTGGGAGGGTGCTGAGAAGAGCCAGAGGATGACTGCAGCACTGGAAAAGATGCCATGGAGTAGAGCTGCCAGGACACAGCCTGTTCGTTGGATGAAAGAGAAGGTCATGGGTGATTTGGTAATGATGTATAAGAGTCTTACGCTGGAGACAGTAATGCAATAGCAAATGGTTCTCTTTGGTTTAGCAGTTACAAATATTAGAAGAGCCAATGGGGGAAAATGATGCAAGGCAATCTTCGAGATTAGAAATGAGGTGAAAATACAACTGAGGAAAACCAGTGGACTTTTTGAAAGCTGGAAATCTTTCAGTCACTTATTTTCTAGAAAAAGAGCTTTAATGTTTCTCCTTAATTCAAACAAAGGTGAACTCAGGAAGATTCTTTGGCAGGTGTTACACAGATCACACCATCCCTTCTGCCCTGTATTTCTGAATCTCTTATAAAAGTTGGTGGATCCCATGGGTATTCTATGGTTGCTTGCTCTCACTGCAATAGAGATTCACACCTTCCTGCTGAACAGTCAGTGTTGTTTCTCTGCATCCAGTAGTGATTTTCTTCCTGGTGGCATTTTCCCTCCTTCATCTCTGCAGCCAGAAGCAGCAATCCATTACCTTCTCTCCTGCTTTCCACAAGGTTCAAACTCTCACAGACCAGTCCTCCACAGCTCCATTCTTGTCTCGATGTGCCCAAGACTCCACACTCCTCCAACCCTGCTCCCACTGTTAAATTCCAAGAGGTGTCTCTGGAGAAAGACCCTACAGATGCCCTGAAAGATGCCTGTGTCTCTCTCTCTTTGGCTACAGAGAGCAGCTATGCAACTGCCTCAGACTTGAGTCAGTGGCAAATTTTGGGGCAGCTAAAGGCAACTTTTGAGCAGGTAAGGCAACTCCCATGACGAATAACTTACCCGTGTCATACTCCAGGTTTGTGGCAGAGCGGAGAAGGGACGCAGAGCAGACTCCCATTTCCTGCACCACCAATTCAAACCCCTGGACTATGTTTGGTGGGTTGGATTCCCTGTTTTCGTGCTGCCCACACTCCCCCCTGCTGGCCACACACTGCAGGCTGGCCCGTTTCTGACTATTCGTTTCCTGGCTGCTTCAAATTCTGGAGGTGAAATGCAGAGAAAGACCAGAAGGCACTTGGTCCTGTGCCTGGAGGTACGCGGGATTAAATATGCCTCACCCATGTGTTTCGACAGGGCATGAATGTCAGCCTGGATGAGGGGAGTAGTGAGGAATGCCTCTTTTTTTTGGCTGATGCTAGCAAGAAAATCAAGCCTGTGTAAACACAGTCACCCAAGCCGAGGAAGCCTGTACCTGCAAACACCCGTGTAGGAAAGACTCAACAGCATCAAAGAGCCACGGAGGGCCATTGGGCAGATGTGTGAACAGGAATATCATTAACTTGAATGTTACCTCACGCTTTGCATGACTCATAGCTGGAAGTGGAAGCACAATCCCATTAACTGCACTCTCTGACAGCATGGACATAACCCCAGCAGAAATAGATTGCTAAAAATTAACTTGTTAGTATTGTTGTTGTTGTTATTACTAAGAAACCAGATACAGGAGTACTAACTCAAAGGAATGGCCTGTCCCCTTCTGTCAGCCACCCTCTGAAGACAAGACCCTTCTGCTGCAGATAGGGATTAAGGAGAAAAATGAGAGAAGATTTCCGTTTCTGAGATAGCTGGTAATAATGAACATGCAGCTAATGGAGGGGCATGTTAGTTGGGCTTTCCAGGGAATGTATTGTAGCTGCAAGAAGATGGAAAAATTCCAGAGTGAAATGCAACTGGCTTTGCACCTCATATTTCTTGTGCTCCCCAGATCCCATCAGGCCATTAGAAGGCCTGACCTGGGCACACTGAAGCCACTCTCTGAGTATTTTCTTTATGCGTAGAGGACTTTGGGGCAATGCTGCTAAACCCCAAAGAAGAAAACCAGCATTACTTTAATGTTGGAGAGAGCTGAGGCTCAAGAAGTCCATGGGATGCCTCCCTCTCTCTGGCAAAATCTTTCTGCCAGAATAACCCTGTCGTCTCTTGCTGAAGCTCTGCCTCCACCCCAACCCACTGTCTCTTTCAGAAGTTGGTTCATCAGGGAAAATATAGCCCAGGCTTTTGTACAAAAGGACTCCAATATGCCTGCCAACAAAACAGTGTGTGGTCTGGTCTGTGGGCTGCACACCACCACAGACCACGCTGAATAAAGCAATAAGGGAGCATAGACCTTGCTGTAGCAGGGACAGCATGGCCCCACTAGTGATAAGTTAAATTTTTAGTGTATCTCTGGCCTATCTGGTAAGGAATCCAGTACTGATTTCCTCTGTGGTAGGACACTTCTCACACTGTTAGCCCATACAACTCTACCAGTTTTCAAGCAGGGGAGCAAAGAACAACTTCTCCCAACAACTGGGATTAGACACGTTTATATACAAAGAGTAAAAAACACCATCGGTTTGTGCTATCATTGTTTACTATTGCATATGCAGCAGGAATAGCTCAAGATAGCATAAGAAAAATAGTTGAAGTCATACAAACATATAGATTCTGGGGTATTTATGGGACAAGATAGCACAGTGAGGAAGGACAGATAAGGTGGTGTACGAAGAAAAGAAAACGAGAAATTTTGCCCAGGACAGTTGAGAGATTGAGGAAGACACAAATTTAAATGATAAAGTTTTAAACATCAGATGATCTCCAAATGACATTTGTGGTTTTCCTCTCCTTGGTAAAAACAGAAGCAGCATAAACAGGAGGGAAAAACCCTACTGAAATCTTTATTCACATTAATAGCATATTAAAAAGAAAGTCTCACTCCACGCAACTCTGTACCGGCAAAGGCTCACATGGGAAAGGGAGGGAAGGACTATTAGTAATCACAAAACCCAATCTCCTGTTTCTACCATCCAACCTTTAAACAAAAAGTCTTCACAATTTGACAACCGTAACTGTAATTCTATTGTCTTTGCTCCCAGGTCCCTCAGCTCACAGTTACAAGACCACTCATGCAGAACACCAGGTTATAATTCTGATAGCTGGTGGAGACAAAGAGAAAGTCCACCAGGGAAAGATAAATATTGTTCTATAAAGATCACCAACCAAATCCACTCAAATTCCAGAAGATAAGAATCGTTAATAATTTCCTGCTCAAAGTGGTCAGCCCTGGCCTCTCCTGCAACCTCTTGTTCCCATGAAGATAACATTTTTGAATAATTTTTTTTTTTAATTACCCCAAACTAAAGAAGTTTTCCCCTGAGTAAAACTTCTGTCCCTAATTTAGCAAATGTTGGCTTTAGGCTATTATACTTCTTTCTTCTCTAGATGGTTCTACGGTGCATTTGGAGAAATGCAGCTCAATATGAAATGCTCAAGCACTTTATTTTAAGCAAATAAAGTTTATATCCACCTCCAAAAGAACTAAGTATTCTAGTAAGTAAAAGCTACCCAATCATCTTACCAGATCACAAACTCTTTCAGCTGTCCTTGGAGAACAAAATAACAATAAGTAAATTTTGAAGAAAATTCTGTCTTTTAAGAGCTGATGAAACATTTTGATTGCAATTATGCAGAATAATTCTCTGGAATTGTTATCTACCAGTGGACTCTGGCTCATTCACACTCTCACACACTCCAATAGCTGAATGTTTATAAACCTGGTGTTGCTTTCAAGCATTTCCAAAATAATTTTGATTTGGTGATACATTCTCTTCAGTTAGAGAAAACATTTTGCAGGAGCTGCTCTCTGGCTCCTCTGGCTCTGAAGGATCCCCACAGCAGAGCAGCTGCAGAAGTGATTTGCTTCACAAGGAGAACTCTAAACTGGATCCCAGGACAGGGAAAACAGGACAAATCATTACTAGAACAGCATTGTATCACAATCTGCAAAATATCTGTAGCCATGAACATTTCTTGTGGCAGAGTTGAGCTCCCTGTGCCTGCCTTGTGCTGCTTATTCTTGAAATTCCTGCCCAGAGTTTTTTTCCCCTGTGCTAGCCCCACAGGAGCCATCCTGCTATGGGAGAGAAAAACTGGTTCTGCTCTCCAGAAATGTGGCATTTTGCTTATTGCCGTGTGCCAGAGGGAACCACTTTTGGGACCCAGATCCAAGGGTGGGCTGGCATGGTGGGCATTGGAGGTCAGCAAGTTATCGCTGTATTTGTAAACATGAGAAAACTTCATCTGGGGTCAATAAAAACACAGAGTTCCCTGGGGCCGTTTTCCTGAGTCAAAAGCAATAAATTCAAAGAGCTCATCCTTACAGAGAAGGGAGATTGGCAAAGAACAGCAGCATAATAATATGTTACATTGTATATCTACAGGCCCTTTGATCCCTGAGTATTTACAAATATTAATGAGTCATCCTTCTCAAGCACCTTTTTGGAAGGTATCATTAGACCATTTTCCAGATGGGGAAACCCACAGGAGTGAGAAGTGTTCCTTCCATAGCCACACAGAGCGTCTGTGACACAGCCGAAAGCAGAAACCAGATATTCTTGCTTCCAGTCCTTTGTTTTTAATTATAGCAACATTCTTCCTCTTATATTTTATGTTATATTTTATAACAAGTCATATATGAATACACCTATGTAGGATATTTCTTGCTGGTTTAGTTTCCACCAGGATATTTTGCTCCTTACACTAAATAAATTTTAACTGACTCCATTGTAGCAGAAAACTCAGTAATAAATATACACTGCAGTCGTATAGAGAGTGTTCCTCACACAAAATAGTAATTGCCTTTACAAGCAGCAACAAGACACTGACAATCTAAGAACAGATGCATCTTTAATGTTTGAGAGGGAAATTTTAACAGAAGAAGAAAAATGCACCTATACACCAAATAACATTGTCTTGGGCTGTCTTGGTCAAGTTCAGCAGCTCTACAGCAACAATATCTTGAGGGATCAAGTTTAAAGAGACAGAATTCCATGCCTCTTCTTTTGATGGAAGAGCAGAGGTAGAAAAGAAAGAAATGAAAAAATCATCAACTATTCTCAAGTATGTGAGAAAGCAGCTATCTATAGGCTCCTTTGTTCTGGGGGAGCTGATAAAAGAAGCCATCCTCTCTGGTGACATACCACCTAGCACTGCTTTTTTGCTCCTGTTGTGGATAAGCAGGACAATTGTTATTGGATGACCTAACACATAGCAGCTCTGCTTTCCTCTAGAACACCATAGCTTTTTCTTTTTTTTCTTTTCTTTCTCTTTTTTTCTCTCTCTTTTTTTTTTTTTACGATGTACAGATCCTTTGCATATAACAGCTCATGCTTTAAAGCCAGAATACTCTAATGTAGTTTAGGCTAATGGGATAACTTCATTTACCTATAGGGTCATTATTTATTAGCTTATTTCTACAGACCATATCAAAACATTCAGATCCTCTTGTCTCCTCCCTCTGGAATCTATAAATTCTTCCCACCAAATCCATAGATAAGGGGATGAGCTGAGTCTCTGCACTGATTCAGTTCCTTACCAACTGTGAAGTGGTGTGGGAATTTGATCACTTTATCATTTTCTGCCTGTCTTTCTCTTCAGCCTCACTCTTCTCTGCTCTCACCCTTGATTTAGCTGCTTATCCTTTAAAGGGAACAAAGTAATTGCTCTGGATTTTACCAGGGGACGTTTTGCTGGTGGAATAAACCTGTCCAGATGTTGGCATTTACATCAGAGCTAGACGTCTAGACTTACTTTAACAGTCAGCAGAGAGAAACAGGCATTCTGGGGAATGGGTAATCTCATTTTAAGGTAGATGTTGAAAAGCGCTCAGATGAACCAAGTCCTGGAAGTGCCTATCTCTCTCCATTGGCTATAAAGATTGCTTAGAGCAGAAGCTCAAACATAAACATCAAAAGTTAAGAGAGATGAAAGTGTATGGTCCTCAAAGTGCCTAATACAAAGGCACTTCAATAGTCACTGGGCTTTAGGTCTTTTGTAGTGTGTGAAGTAATATCTATGTCCTTTCCATGATGTGATCAAATAGTAATAGAAAATAAGGAAGAGGATTTTCTATGAAGGAATCACAACCCTATCCTCCTTGTCTGGTAGTGGTATCCCCTCACATGCCTGAAGGCAGCTAGGCTTACACCTCAGCCACAAACCCAGCAAGTTCAAGTATTTCTGCTGCCATCAGTGAGGTCAGATTGCCTTGTCTCATGAAGAAGAAGGACTCCACAGCAAACTCTATTCGAGGGAAGAGCTGCTTGTCTGGTGTCACTGAGCAAAGGCCAATAACATGCAGACTTCCATGATGCTAGCTCATATAATGAGCAATGTGAGGCAAAATACTTCATCATCTCTGAATTTATATCAAGAAGGTGTATCAACTCTGTTGCCTTCATTAGCACAGTTTGCAACTTAACACTAGCGAGAACTCATCTTGTTCACGTCATGACAGGAGGCCACATTCAGATCCCCTCCAAACTGTGTCAAGGTTAGCCATTGTAATTACTACCCCCACTATGATGCAGCCACAGGCAGTCCAGCAACCCTAGATAGCAGGCTTTTAATCAAGCATATAGTCACAAAATACTCTCGTATTACTCTGGAGTAATTGTAATGCCAGTTTTATGACAGGAGGTAGAATAAAACTCAAAAGCCTTGACACTCCCCTCCCCAAACCAACCATTTCTTCATGCTCTTCACACTAGAAGACAACAGACAGCCACTTGCACAGATTCCTGTTTTTTCCTTTCTTTAACAGCAGGGTTGACTGTCATTTTTTCCAAATTCCTTTTCAAATTTAGCTACATTTGCAAAACGTCAGCATCTCAAAAAGATTATTAAAGACATCAGTATCACCCCATAGCTGAAAATCCTGATTTGTTGTGAGGATTCTCATTCCCCAAAGGCAAATTTTCCAAAGACACGTGAACAAAGAGGGAGGTTTTTTGTGAGCTTGCTCTGAACTATCTTCCTAAACATGTGGAAGTGTCTGGGAGATTTTGCACCCTGAATGGTCTTCCACTCTCTGCTCTTCCAGTATTCATCGCTGCTTTAACTTAGCTTGAGTCAAAGGCCTATTGGAGTCCAAGAAGCTCTCCACAATGCTAGCTGTTCTTCCTTTCAGTCTACTGCTGAAGAATAATTTCTAAGAACTCCCTCTTTGCATTATGAACTGATGTGGTTTTTCTCAGTTTTCTTTTTCTTATTCTCTACAAACACTTATTGGCAGAAGTGTCTTTGTTTCTTAGAAGTTCATCAGCTCTTGCCATCTGTTTCTCCCATGATGTCACTGCTCTCACTTTTGCCTCATCGCTATTTCCACAGCAATCAGTCAGAATTGGATGCCTCAAAAGTCTGACCTCCACAAGGAATTAAAAACCAGAACAGAAAGGATATTAATTTTAAAAAAGGGTAATGGGAATCAAAACCAGGGAAAAACAACTGTTCAAAGTCTCTAATTGCCTCTAAATGTGATTCTTCTTCTAAATTTCTATATTACGGCATCATCTTTAATAATGTTTTAAAGTTTACCTCCAAAGGAAGGCTGTTTGAATTTATGGACTTTAAGAGGTAGATGTTTAATAATGTTTTCATAGAGTTTTTAAAAGAAGTGTTTTCTCTTAATTGTTATCATCAGGCTCCTGTAACCTGAATATCAAGAGATGGTGAGAACTATTGACAGTTCCTACATCATAAGAAAAAGAGAATAGCATGTAGGCATTCTAAGTTGAAGGATTCATTTCTTTTTCTTAATATTGGCACCTAATAAACATAGGAAAAGAATAATGCCTTTGTTAACAATCACTCTGTAAATTTAGACTTGAAGCATCTGTTGGTCCTGAAACATACATCAAAATCAAGGAAGACTCCCATGCAAAAGCTTTGCTGTTTCTAGCTAAGAAACAAGCAAACCATTCCCCCTTCCCATTTTTCTTTCTTGTCCTGATCACACAATGTCAACAAACAAACAAGGCCATAAACCCAGTTGTATTTTGACTTGGCAGGGCACCTGCAGCATGTGCTTGCTCTTACATAAAACAGAGCCTTTTAGCTGTTTTTTATTGCTCTCTCTGATATCAAGGTGCCCACAACATTCCAGCCAGGAGCTCTCCACTGTTTCTGGGGTTGTAACTATGCCAGAAATACCACAGCAAAAAGGGAGGCTTCCTTTCCATACACCAGAAATAATATTTTTCACAGATCCCCAGCTTGCACAGGTTAGTGTGACCACAGGCTTCTTCCTCAGCCCCCTGTAGTGTGTATCATGATGAAAGCATTTGAAAGCACTTTGTACGCTAAACTTCCTGGAACCGACGGGAGGGCTCAGTATGGCGTTTTGCAATCTGAGCATCCATCTAAGCGGCCGTGTTCCTCATGAAGTCCCAGTGCTGTGTATGCTGCATATCTGCGCTAGCAATTACTGCAAAGGGGTGCAGCTGAGCCTGATCTCAACACAGCTGAAGCTCAAACACTGCCAAGAACAGAGTGTGTTTAGTGCTGTTTTAAGAAGTATGGGTTTTCTTCTCCTTGTTCTCATTACCTCTCTTGAGTGCCAGAGTCTCTGAGGTAAGCGAGAGAGTCTTCTTCCTTGCTCACAGTGAAAACTACTTGCTTCAGTTTGGAACCTGATTTAATTAGAAATTTTCCCCTCTAGATGTTTGTCCGTCATCACAGGAGGATCTGGTACATCCCAAAGCACATATCCATATGTGTCCATCCAGTAATCTCCAGGAGGAACATTTCCTCTGTAGTTGATCATGGAGACATCTCTCACTGCATCCCCAGTTTCATCTTCAGGTTGTTGCATGGGTCTTTGATTTTATCCTTTCACCTCCCCAGAAAGAGATTCCTTTTCTCTATGTCTTATACTTGGAAACAGAGAAGAATGAGTACTAAGATTTTTACCTGGGTTAGGTGTCTGTCTCATTAGTAGCATACCTATCTTGGTGCTGCAGTATGAAGAGGTTGTTCTGAACAGATGGCTTATTTTTTTCTGGTGGGAGAGAGAGAGGCTGTGGTGGACAATTTTGGTGCTTGGTGTCTGGCTAGTGTAAGCCAAGCAGAGGAAAAGGAGGACTTTTGGTCCCCAGAAAATGGTATTTGGGTTCATCCCAGAAAGTAGATTGACAAGGTGATCGTTGTAAACCTATGAAGGGACAATGGCTGCGTTACTGCATAGTCATCATGACCCCTCCAGGTGGCTCTTCCCAGGAGTCCAATGTTCCCCTTGTACAGTTTCAAGCAAGATGCCCATCAGTGCCTCTCTCTCCTTCAAACACTATGTGAGCACAACTTATCTTTTTCAGTAGTTATGAACACACCACTTCTGAAGGCTGAATCAAAAAGGGCCTCAGTAATCTTCAGTTGCATCATCTGTTTCCACGTATGCATACTCAGACTCTCCTCCTCCACTTCCCTCTGTCCTTCATCCTTGGTTTCAGCTCATCAGTTACTCTCCATGTCTCACTTTACCCTGCAATACTCTCCATCCATCTCCTACCATTCACCTTACCATTCACCTAGTCCTATCAGACTTAAAAGGTTAGGGTGCAGATTTTTCCACATGCACGTGAATAACAGTGGGTGGAGTGGCTGCTGAAATCTTACTGGATCTGTGATAAAGGCAGTGGGGTCTGTGGGCATTTAAAAACAAAATCTTGATGGAAACCCTGAAGCCAGGCTGAGTCATTAGGATTTTGCTCAAAAGGCCAGGAGATCTGTAGTTGAGAAAATGAACCCCTGGCACCAAAGAAGATAAGCAGGAGATGTTGAAAGTTAGGCTGTTTGCCTAGAAGTCCTTTGTACTAATTCCTGCTTCTGACTTTGAGAGTGACCTAGAGGGAGACTGTTAATTTGCCTCTAGATGATGAGAGGGCTTCAGGAGGAGGAGCAAAGAAGAGCTTTAGCATCTCATTTCATTTCTTCACCTAGCCTGGCAATGACCACTTCACTCACAGTTGCACTGACCCAAGTGTCTGTCTCATTAAAAGGAACCAGAGTTCAGCATCTATTCTGGGAAATACAGATGGGAGTGAAGGGAAGGAGAGGGGAGAGCGTTTCCATGGTTTCAAGCTCTTTCTTTCTCAATGTTGCTTCCCTCCTCTTCAGCAGCTAATTTCTCCTGTTTCAGGGCTTGGGCCCAACCCTGCCTCCTGTGGCATGACAGGATCTTTCACACCTTGGCAAATCCTTCACTGAGGGACACTGCAGGGAAGCAAGTGGTCTGCTCCTGCTCACTCCAGGGCAGGCTCTGCCACATATTGCATCCCAGCTTTCACTGAGGTTTCAGGTTGCTGTGCCTCACTGTGTCTTCCTCCTTCTCTTCAAGCTGCCCCTCACACAGATGAGACCCAGTTGCTTGTCTGCCTCGGCTGCCCTGAACCATGGGGGATGTAATTCCTCTAGGATAAGTCACAGCCCTCTTCTATCCTTTTCCCAGGGCAGGAGGCTCTTTAAGCACCACTATTTCCTTCTCTTCCCCCCACTAAAAGGATGCACCAGCAACCCCATCTTTTCAAGGACAGCAGCTCATCAGTCTAACTCTTTTAAAGGCTGCATCCAAATAGGTCCTGCTGGTGTCATGTGGGGTGTCCTTCTGGCAGGGGCTGAGCTCACCCCACTGCAGTGGCCTCCAACCCTGCCAGCCTATGGCAAAACTTCTTGCCATTTTCCTCCCAGGCACCCCCTCGCTCCTTCCCTGCAAACTCCTTTCCCAGCAGATCCTGCCCACAGACCAGAAGCAGACTTTCCTCCTGGAGACTGTGAAAGAAAAGAGCCAGCTCGGAGAGACCTTTTGTATTGCCCTAAGCCTGGGCTGAATTTTCCTGGGAACACCTACCACCTGCTTTTTCTAGGAATGAATGAATGTAGTGAAGCTTAGAGTTGGGCTCATGGCTACAAGTCCAAACACAAAAAAAGGGAAAGAGGGACTGAAAAGCTGGCTACCATGTCATTAAAACATGAAAAGGATTAAGCTTATCTTCTTCTTAGGAAATAGCAGAGAAGTGGGAAATGGCAGTGTAAGGGGCCTAGAGCTGAACAAGCTTTGTTTGTAGGATAAGTGGCATTTATTCCTGGTAAGGAGAACTAAGCCATGTTTACAAATAATGCTGACGGTCCAGCCCTGACTACACTCCAAAAATGCAGCATCCCTACTCCTGGATTGCCTCAGCACTGCATCCCCAGAGGCAGAGAGAAGCAATAAATCAGAGTAGCAATCCAAAACATGACACAACTTTTGAGCAATATTTTCTTGTGCCTTGTGGTACATAGAGGGCTGCTGTCCCCACATCCCACTGGCAATTACTCCGGTAACAATAATATTATTGTCTGCACCATGATGGACAATAAAGACCCCTCGGGCTCATTGTTTCAGAGTCGGGATTTAGCCCAAGTATCCTTACCACGCCTCTGCCTCTAAATGCTGTGATTCAGTAACTTGGCTGTGGGCTGGAGAGTCGCTCCCTCCCATCTACAGGGCTGATCCAAGCCCTGAAGGTGGGATGGAGGTGATGTGAGGGCCTCGAGCTGGCCTGCAAGACAAAGGCAAGTTGTACTCCTGTGGAAGATAGTGCATCAGAGCTCTTTGGATGAGCATAGTTGAGAGGTGATCAGTGTGTCTTCTTCACCGTCTTGCCCAAGCTGTGGCTCTGCTCCTCTGGACTCCATCCCACAGCCATGAGTTCCCAGGTCCTGTGCCTTCTGAACCCTAGAGGGTACTAGAGAGCAATATTCAGTCTCCTGAGAAGCAAGCTACTTGCCTGTGGTCCCGGAGGTGTCTTTTTATGAAACTAGCAAGCAGCCCCATTTACCTTGGAGAAGCCTTGGAGGCACCAGGGCCTAAGCATCTCTCTCATTCACTGTCGCTCTCTGAAGGACCTGAACTAGGCACCATTCAAGTGTAGGCAACATGCAAAGCCTAGCAAATGATGTACTTCCCTCTGGAGTTTCAGGGTTGGCGTCTCTGGGCTCTAGGTGATGATAAAAGGAAGTTAACACATGCACCTATCAGCACCACCCTGCCTTTAATAACCAGGGAGCCCTTTGTTATCACCTCTTCTGCTTTACAGGGCATGTTGCTCAGACACTGTGGGGATGCCGACCATAAAACAAGAGGCAGTAGACTAGGCAACCTGTACCACATTAGTCCAGCCCTCTGAGCAGCGACCACATATCTCAGCATGGAGGAGAGCACACAGTGTGAGCGCATACCCTGCCCTGCCTGCAATCGTAATGCAGAATGGGATCATCCAAACCCATCCCTTTGAGGCATTAATCCAAATATTAAATGTTCTGCGAGTTCAGACACAAGCGAAACATTTCTGCCCTTTCTGTTTTACCCTGTGATGAGAGCAGAAAAGCAGCAGAGACGGGGTGGGAAGTAAGTCAAGAGGACCCCACCAAATTATGTCCTTAAAAATAGTGACCAGCCTTGGTGACGTGTTTCTCCTTCCTGGACCATGCAGTCCTGATGTCAGTAAAGCCCTTCTGCTTCTGGAGAAAGAAACATCTAATTCCTGACAAGTCAGGGTGACAGATGTTAGCAGTGCTGTGGAGCAAGCTGGTCATGGGCCAGCTTCTTGAAGTTGGCATGTTAATTACACCTGAATATATAAAAGATTTTAATCAGATCTAAACACTTAGTTGTAACTTTCTCTGTGGGCAGCAAAAGTGTACAGAATTTCACAAATCATGGGCTAACCAAAAAATTATTTCAGAGCAGTAGGAGAAAGAGCCTAAAGAACATATAAAGAACCAAAGAGTGAAAAAAAAATGTGCCCTACTTACTTCTTAGCCCATTTTAACTTGGTGGAACTGGCACACGTGCTGTATTGCACAGCTGAGCCTCTCCTGGAATCTCTTTTTTGGAATCATAGTATCATAGAATCATTCAGGTTGGGAAAGACCTCTAGGATCATCTAGTCCAACCTTCATTAAACATCTCCCTAACCCCTAGACCAGGGGTCCTCAAACTTTTTAAACAGGGGGCCAGTTCACTGTCCCTCAGACACTGTCGGGGGCCGGACTATAGTT
>JAVSBS010008428.1:23811-35100 GCA_033124195.1 Coracias cyanogaster
AGTTACCTGGGAGAAGAGACCAGCACCAGCCTCACTACAACCTCCTTTTAGGTAGTTGTAGAGAGCAATGAGGTCTCTTCTCAGCCTTTTCTTCTCCAGACTAAATAATCCCAGTTCCCTCAGGCGCTCCTCATATGACATATTCTTCAGACCCCACACGAGCTTCACTGCCCTTCTCTGCACCCATTCCAGCACCTCAATGTCCTTCTTGCACTGTGGTGCCCAAAACTGGACACAGTACTCAAGGTGCGTTCTCACAAGCACCGAGTACAGGGGCACAATCACCTCCCTATAACTTCTTAAAGGTAAGATTTCCTTCTTCACAACTTCATTCTTGGAAGAAATATGTCAGAGCTATATTTCAGTGATCCTTGTTGTTGTTCCCAGGGCTCAGAGGCAGAGAAAAGTGCAATATTAGGAAGCAAAGAGAGGTCTTATCTGATAGCATTTCATGCCATTCTTTCATCCCTTCTGGGCCTCAGCTTCTCCTTTCCACCAGCTGCAGATCTTAATCTCTTCTTCTTGTCCATAGCCTTCACAGCTCAAACCTCTCTTGGCTGTTTTCCCTGCACAGCTATGGGCTCTTCCGTAATTCATGATAACAGCAAATTGGATCCTGACATTACTTGCACTAACAGCCTGTTTAAAAGAAATAAATGAAAGAAAGCACAGGTTGCGGTGGGATGATGAATTGCTTGTGGGATAGCCAATTCTAAAACTTTTAAAAAGAGCTTGGAACAAAATTTTCACCAAGAAGGAAGGACAGGTCTCCTGACTGAAGCCAGGAGATATCTCATTTCTGTCACTTAAACTAATGAATCAGAAGTTCTAAGTGGTTTAATGTGTCATTGGCTTTGCTATTCAGATGAATTAGAGAAATAGGATGTCCCCAAATATGTTCACAAACCACTTCAAAGAATGCCAGACAAACCCAAGTCCTCCTATGGTCCTGCATCTCTATCAGTCAACAGGTGTTAACAATGATACACAGGGGTCCTTTGCAAAGCCTTATTCCTGGCTTAGAGAACTAAGAGTTCAGCCTCAAGGTGGAAATGAATCTGCAGACAAGGTGAACTTTTTGTGTCCCTGAACAGCTCTAAACACTTCCGTAAAGCGGTCTTGGTGTTCCCTGTGCATTTCAGCATAACTATTGCTGTCACCTTGGTATTGCATAAGAGTTTGAAAGAAAAATGAGAGATGTTATTTTGTAGAAGTCATTCTTCAAAAAGCCACAATGGTTTTCTTGTCATCTTGCAAGCAAGAAAATAACTCATTCTTTGTCCTTAAAATTTGAAAATTTAATATAAAGGACTATTTAAGTGATTGAAGAAAGCCAGAGCACAATGTGCCTTGCATCCTCAGGTACTTCATTCTTTCATGATTATAAAGTCTCTTTTAGTTTCAGAAGCATTACAAGTTCTACAAAAAATCTGGGAAGCTCCAGACAATCATTGGCCATGCTATGTAACTACAGAAAGTATAAGACTTCCATGACACTGTCTGACAGAACTCATCGTATGAGCAACCATCAAGGATTTACTGGTTCTCCTGCTTGCAACCACACAGCTCAAGGGAGGCCCTACCAGGAAGTGGTTTAAATCACAGCAAGCTCCCTGAGTCCTGCTCCATGCAGCCATCCCCACCCATAGATGCAGAGTACCTGAAGGTCAGCACACGTGTGGCCACACACAGAACACCTCACAGTCACTGAAACCATACCACAGGCATGAGGAAAACCAGGTGGACAACAGACAAGATTGGTCATAAGTGCAGGCTCGGGCCCAGACACTAATTTGGGAGACACATCCCTTATAAAAACATGGAAAAGCCAACCACTTTGACAGCAGCAATGAAAGACCAAGTTTCCAGCAGGCTTTTAGAATTGTTGGACCTCCTGCACTAGCCCAGAGTTGAAGGCACATTCAGAAGTTATTTATTGCGCTTCAGGTTCTCTTTTCACTCCATAAAGATAATAAATGTTTTGGCCATGAACACAGTCAGTTGTTTGGCTTTTGCTATGCATATGCAGGGAAACTTCCTAGTAACATCTTGCATTGTCATCAAATACCATGAATTTGTTCCTTTCCACTGAGCTAGGCTCAGGCTTGAATTCCCAATTCATAGACTTTGAACTTGACTCAGGGTAACATTGTTTTAGCTGAGGTTCACAACCTCTTAAGGCCATAGAGGGGCAGCCAGAACATCTCATCTGACCTCTCACTGCCTCTAGCCCACAGATTTCAGTAGTTCAAGAGCTATACTTGGTTTCAGCAAATCTCTGCTAGCAGTACCAGGGAGATCCTCAAGTTCTTTATTTTTTCGGTGAAGAGAAGGCAAGATATTTATTAGGTGTTTTTTTCTAATGCAGCTTTGATAGAAGGATCCACACAAAGACAGTAGTATGCTGAAATCTCCACCACTCTAGTCCTTACACACCATCTGGGTGAGGACACACCAGGCCATTTCCAATTGTTCTTCTGGATCTCAGTACAGGTCGCAAGATGAGGCCTCTCAAGCCAGCAATTTTGCAATTTCTGGTGCATAGTCACTGGAGCACTTCCCTGCCTCTCCTTCCCTAATCTCCTCGCCCCATGTTTCCTGACTGGTGAACCCATGAACAAAAAATGACACCTGAAAAAAAACATTATTTCTGAAGGCTGGTTATCCACTCCTAATAAAAAAGGCTCTCTGTATAATTGCAACCAAGCTGTATTGTAAAAACTGAGCTCATTCATAAAGAGAAACAAAGCGGGAAGCTGTATGCAAGGACCGATTCACAGACAACAGCTCCATCAGCTCTGGTCCTTCAAACTCACCACAGACCTTTGCTTTGGTACCCATTTACACAGGCTGTTCCCAGGAAACCTACATGAGAGAACAGAAAGGCAGGTTAGATGATCTTCTCTGCTCACAGGCATGAAACAGAAATTACGGGAGGATTTACGAGATACTTTTCTCTTGCTTTCATCATCTTCAGCTTCATACAAACTGTCTAGATATTATGAATGTTTATGGCCAAATTCCTGTGGGAGAAATTCCTGCTGAGTCAAGCTGGTGGAAAACCAGAAATTTTGCTTTGCAGGAAATTCCAAGACCTTCGTTTTCTCCCTAAATTAATTGGAAAAGTCAGAAATCAAAACTTTCTGCAGCATGACATTTCCAAAAATTTTTCTTGAAAACTGGGAAGAAAATACAGGCCAGTCTGAGTTTTACAAGCTACAGCTCTGTGAGACACATGCCAAGTATAAAATTTTTTTGACATTTCTATGCTGCAATTCCAAAAGCCACACCACGCTGTGGTAAACAAATGCAGCATCAGAGACAGTACTTCTAGCAGGATCAGATTGTCCTGCAGAAAATGCAGTGTCTGTGCAGGAAATGTGTGTGACCTTCCCCTAACCAGGGGGCTACACCAGGCTGGAAGGAGATTCCCTTCCTTTCAGGGCCACTTGTTGGGCTCTCTTCTGATAGCTGTGCAAGGTGAAAGTATGTTTACATTGTGAGTACTTTCTCCTTCCACTGTCATTACCTCTCCCACACACTGTGTGTGTTCCAGTGACGTGCAAAGGAAGTTACAGATGACACAGGAGAGGGACAAGCTTTTAAGATGTTCCCCAGAGCCTTGAAACAAAGGCTATTACATGAAACTATCTGTGCTTCTTTCAGTGCAGAGAGTGCATACAACACCCACGAGGCAGTTCCTGAAGTCTGAATTGTGCAATCCTGTGCAGCATCAGCAAGGCTTTGAGCAAATAATCCCGTATAGCATGTGCTGAACTGAGCTCATGAGGCTGAGTAAGGGGATGCATCATTTCTCTGCATCAAAATGAAGTAATGGTGAGCAGCAGGTGCCTTCATGAGGTAGTGCTCAGAGGATGGACCATTTCGAGTGCAGCAGCACACAAGACCACAGCCTCCAAAGCCGAGGATGGAACTGAGGTGGGAAGAGGGACAGGAATAGACCAAGGTCTGACACCAGTCCCCTGTACTAGGGCTGCATAGGCTTTCCCTAAGTCAAGCCAGAATCAAGCAATTAGTCCATTAAATAAGGCCATTCCAGGACAAGGTTTCTCCAAGTGCCCAGATACTATGGACAAAAGATGGTTTAAGAGAAGAGGGATGAAATAATTGTTCTGTTAAATCCAACCAGCACCTCCTGCTCCCAGACTGCTCTGTGGCATATTTGTAACATCAGTGTGCTGGGGAGACTGCAAACGCAGGCATTAAGAGTTACACAGAGAACCTTAGTTAGTTTAGGCAGTGAATTTACCAAGGAGTGACTGAAGCACAATGGAAGTGGTGTGTGGGGACTCTTCAGTGGCAGGCGGAAACAAAAAGCGTAACAAATCACTGCGAACTCCTAATGGGAATCAGCAGACAGAAGGGCTGCAAGGCATATACATGGAGCACACCAAAACCAAGAAGCAGACCCTAGGAAATGAAATAGCTGGATGATTTGTTCCTGAGTTGGAGCATGAAGTTCCCATCTTGTAAATGTGCTGTATCCTTGATACAGCCCATGCACCAGGGGAGCAATTTAGGGCATCTTCAGTGGACTCTAGGAAGAAATAACACAACCACAAGAAGGGATTTCAAATTGCAGATATTTCTGTCAAGGTGCTGCAGGGTTACAAACACAAGCCCTGATTCTGCTATCTGTTTCTCACAGGTGCCTTCCCCTTCTCCACCTCCAGACATGGCTAACACTCACAAATTGCTGCTTGCAGGACCAGGGCCAGAGTTGTACAAGTAAATTCCATTCAGAGGAGTGACTTTTAGTGAGGCTTAAAAGGTCTGGAAGAGAAGAGGTGTAAAACTTCTTGAAAGCTTCATCATTCTCACTAATTCCCCCAGACAGGAGAATCAAAGGCCAAGTGACTTGCTCACATCCCTCCTCCTTCCTTATTCTCATATCAGGAAACAGCAACAGCAGCATGCCACAGTGGTGAGAGTGACCCGTGGCTGAAAGGTTATGTGGAGTACTGAATACCCAGGAAGCTTTCACAGAGCCATTGCTAAGGGGTTTCTAGTGGCAGTATCCTACCAAAACTGAAATCAGTGAGTGCAGAGAGAATAGAAGTGTGAGGAGGAATATACTAGAGTGACAGTTACATAGTGCAAAGGACTAACACTAACTTAATCTGGCATTTTAGCTCCTTTTATATACATGGGGAATGGTTTGGGCATAAGTCAGATTCCAGTGGACTCCAGCCTGGTGTTGCTTTCTCTGCGTGGGAGTGAATTCCCACCAACACCCAAAAGATAGATTGTTATAAAAAAGTTTTCTAGCTCTATTACCAAACCCTACAGGGGAGTATAAATGAAAAATAGCAGGATTGGCAGCATATTGTGAGACTTTCCCCAGTTCTTCTAATGTAAGAACCAGCCTTTACGATGAGCAGAGTTTACACCAGCAAGTGTTCATCCGCATGGTGGAGTTAACTTGAGTGGATTTGCAGCCTAGTCCCCCTCCAGTTAGCTGAATTTGCAGAGAAGCAGCTGTGCCTCACTGGCTCCTCTCCATGCTTTTGGGGGTTTATCCCACAGCCCCAAGTGCTGTGCAGGAAAAGGCCTGGCTCTGCAAACCCTTTCCAGGGAAGTGGGAGGAGAGACGTCTTTCTGACCCAGGGCAAGGGGAGGATTATGGGAAGCCCCTGGCGGATTCAGCAGCACAAGAGAGGGGCTAGCCTGCACCCTCATTGCAGAATGGTTATGTCAGCAACCTTGGGGTTGTACTCTAGCCCATCTCCTTTGCTGGACAGCCAGCTCAGGTTGAAAAGCATCTCTGATTTATAGGGATGTGGGTGTGGGTAAGAGACAAGTTACAAGCAACACTGGAGTTACAATCTTAATAACTCTGCAGTGAACACCCACCCTAACTAAGCAGAAAGGTCAGGTAGGCTGGGTGACTCCAAAAGAGAGAAAGGGCAACCAGCCTTGTAGTTCTGGTCCAGTTGTGGCCTTCCCACTCTCTTTCCCTCACCCCATGCACCCAGCAGTCCCAGTCCCACGTGCACAAGATAGGGGCAGGATGTAGCTTTCATTTCAATCTCCAGGACACAGGATTTCAGCAGTAGGACCCTCTTCCCCTGTCCATATTGCAGCCACTCATCCTTCCTCTGCCTCCACCTCGAGACCCCACAGCTGGGTCCAGAGCATGCAGCCAGAAATGGGAGCTGTCAGCACAATCACTGTGGGTTTCACAACCTCCTATTACTGCAGCTTTACACTTTATTTGCTCTGTGTGCCAACATAAGTGGACACATGCTTTGTTCCTGTGGATATATGTGCATCTATGGGTCACACTACCCACCTCCTAAAGCACAGGGGAATGTTAGACCTGTGAAAAGGTGATGTCTGTGGTTTGGCAGCTACACATTTTGTGGTCGCTCTGTGTATCAGATGGGCATGGGAAATGCCTGCTGGACTCTGGCAACAAGTTTTCCCTTGGCTAATTTTTAATGGCAGAGGTTTTGTAATCACCATCGGAGCCTGAGGAGCAGAAATTCCTGAGGGGTAATTGGCTTTGTCGGTCTGTTGGGCACACTCAGCCTTGATCTCTTCAATTACTGTACCCATGTACCTACTCTCACACTGACACGCCAGTGAGGACAAGCCTGCCAGCTCCATGGATGGGTGTGTGTCTTCAAGCAGCACAACCACACTGGTAGCTAATACAGTGCACGAGACATGGAGCAAGGCTAGCAAGCAGCACTGGTCTCAGCTTAGTGGCAGCCACTTCACAAAAAAGATCCCAGAGAGAGGACCTGTGAGGACAATGGGACAAATGAAGTAGGCCACCAGTTGGTCCTCTTCTACCACTTTATTCAGGTTGCTGACCACAAACTTCTCCATCTGCCACCATGAAGGGCACCTTGTTTTCTATGCCAGCAGGACATTCTCCACACAGAAAACTGGTCAGCCACTATAGCAAACTCTCCCAGTGGAGACTCAGCTTCCAGTGGCAAAAAGTCTGCACATGCCAGGGTAGCTTATCCCAGATGAATTTGCTGCCAGCAGAGCAGCATATTGTCTTAAGACTCTTGCCAGCATAGCTGTATCGATGGGAGGGACAGGATGACTTCTTCTTTCCTTAATTAATGGGGTTATACAGGCAAAAACTTGTTAAGAATGGACCAGGCTGATGACCCCTTAATGCTGCCTCATCAGCATGCAGCATTTAAAGGATATATGTGACATTGAAGCATGCTTTGAAGCCCCTCCATGGGGTCCAAGAGGGCTACGCGGAGGCACAGCTTGTCAGGTCCAACATCTGGTATATCAGATTACACATTGGGGTCTCAGGCACAACAAACGATGTGAGGATATGCGTGCATCATCCTCCTCCTGCACCCCAAGCCTTCATCATGGTTTGACCAGCTCGCTCCTCTACACCATCTCCTGTCTGCATCTGTCCCACTCAAGTCCCACCTGTGCCATGCGCTGCTCTCATCCCGCTCTTCACCTCCTCCCCACAACAGTCTCTCCACTACCTCCTTTCCTCCTCCAGCCCTGAGGTCTGCTGCCCTTCCCTGGCTCACCCCCAGAGCTGCTGCCCCTCTACTAGCGACCGGCGGGTTGTTCCCCGGCGCTCCACCATCCCCAGAGTTCACCGCAGGCAACTTTCACTCCCTCATCTCCTCTAATTGCGGTCGGCACCCCCCAGGCTGGGGGAACTCATAAATAACACAGCCTTATGAGGGAGTCTTCCAGCCAGTAATTGACTAAACTTTCCAGATGCGCTTCCAACAAGAAATTAAAAAGCAATGTGACCCTTGTCAAGGGCACAGGCACCCCCCACAGTGCAAACACCCTCTCCCAGGAAAGCCCAGTCCTCCAAGACGTGGGGCTGGCGGGGCCGGCAGGAGCCACAGTGGCAGCAGGCGCCGAGGTGGGTGAGGGCTGTAAATCAGGCCTCTCCTGGCTCTCGCTCCCCCCTGGACTCTTATCAGTATGGCTCAGCATGGTGGGTGCTGCAGGAGGGCTGTGAGCAGGGCAGACATTGCCGCTGGTGGAGATAAGGGTCCCACCAGGGCAGGCCCTGCTCCCCTGGGAGCCTCCAGATCCTGCAGGCACACAGGCACCTCTGGGGCGACAGGCCTGGCATGGAAGTCTCCTCCTCCCCAGTGCTCCTGACAGCACCAGGGCCTGCAGCCCAGCTCTTCTCTCTGCCATCGCAGCCACCCATGGCAGCTGGCAGGCCTGGTGCCTTTACCCAGCCAGGCTGACACTTCCCTGTCCTCTCTCCCCTTTGTCACACCAGGAGCAGCCTCAGGGCTTAATGAAAAATTAACAAGTCAGGAGTTTTACACTCAGGGAGCAAAATGACAGCACTGACAAATGGGCTGATGGTGTGCACCTCTGGCAAGGCACCCCCTTCCCCAGCCTTGGCCCATGGAAGCCACACTGAGACCTGGAGGATCTGTCTTGCTGGAGGACATCCTGGCTGCCAAACCCTTTCCCTCAGCACCCAAGCAACACCATCACTTCCCAAATGGGCTTCTGTTTCCTCCAGCAACACTGCAATGGGAGAGGAGGAGTAGCAGAGTCTCTCTTCTGCTGGAGGCCTGGCTCTTGGCTCAGGCTCCAGAAAACATGGTGTCACCTGGCAGAGCTGCCACCTCGCTGGGCTCTGCAAGATGCCAAGGAATTGGGACAGCATGGGGCGGAGGGGTAGTGGGGCATAGTCCAGGTGGGGAAGAGCAGGAGAAGGCAGAGGCTCTTGGCAGGGCTGCCTGCGGCCAGTGGGGTCTGGAGCCACTCATCGGCAAGGTCAAACAAGTGGAGGAGGCTTTGGGAGAGAAATGTGCCCTCAGTGAGCTGGGCTTCTGTTCCTCCTCTCTCCCCTGGAGCAGTGACCACCAGCGCAGAAAGGACGGTCTCCAGCTGTAGGGCTTGAAGGCAGGGGAAGGGGTTCCAGTCTGAGGGAGGGCATCCTCCAGCACTAGTGTTGGGTAGAGAAGCAGGACCAGGCATGCAGTGGCTCACTTTTGGCCAACCATGGTTGGTGGCTGGGAAGCACAGGCCAGGGCTAGTGAGAGGAGAGCAGCAGAGAGGTCCCTGCAGGACAGGACAGGGCTCCCTGGCCAGGGCACCGATCTAAGAGCCTGGGAGTGCCAGTGATTCACAGCATCAAGGGCAGGCACAGATAAGTGGTTGAAAGGTCTCTCACCCTGCTAATCCCACTTCCCTCCGATAGCTTTAAATCCATCACTTAAAAATTCAGTGTTTCTCTGTTGGAGAGCTGGGTGGCCTACAGGATGAATAGAGCTCTTCACCCCTGGGGCAGCAGGGAGACTCCAGAACACAGGACCAGGAAGGTGCTGGCATGTGAGCACGTAGCTGGGTTATAATTTACATGCATACACCATATGCTTACTCCCATTAGCATCTCAGCTTGGAAGGCACCCAGTGTCCTTTCACCCCTGAAGGAATCGGCCTCATTAGAAAGCACTGGAAGGCCTATGCGGCTATATTTGCCTGCAAAATAAAGCAGCTGTGCCTAGACCAAAGGCAAGCCTTGAACATCAGGCTCGCTCCCCTTTGATAGAGTTAGAAAGATGGCACTTTTCATGGCAGGCAATCTCAAGTTAGCCATTTTCCCTGAGGAGACACAGCATACAAAGACATCCTTGCTGTAATTTCAGTGACCTCAGGTGGCAGGCAATTGGGATCATTTGGGTTTGCATATGTAAAATAACACCTATAGGAGATTGCCCAAGGGTCCAGTAAAGATCAATTAGCTGGTAGGAGAGAAGGTTTAACTGCATGGCATGGCTAGTCCACATAAGCCAGGACCATGGGGCCACTTAAAATGGGATTGAGTCCATGCTTAAGTATGGTTTTATTATTGTCACTAGCACCATTCACAATGAGTGTGACAAATACTGTCCCCCTCCTGCACTCCTCTAGGAAAGATGCAACCACTTCAGAAGCCCTAAATAAGATGCAGAGGCAGGTGAGGTCCTCAAGCATCAAACCAGCACTGCTAGATACATGGGAGGGGTTTGCCTCCAGATAAACATGTCTCCAAGCAGCTTACCCACTCTCCTACCACTCCAGAAGGCCACAGCCCCACGTCATCCCCCCCTGTTCTTTTTCACTCTATTTCTACCACCTCCACTGAATGAGTGCTACAAAATCAGCTCTCTGATCCTCGTGGACAGGCCCAGTGGGGGGTCCTAGATGGAGGGCTGGGGGAAGGAGGGTGCTGAGTTTGTATATTCTTCCAGATCTCCACCCTGAACACTCCTCCACGCAGAAATATCCCCGCTCCTATCAGCAGTTTTGGAGCTGACGTCCTTCGTGACGCAGGTAACATTCTGCAGGGGCAATAAGGAATGATCTCTCCCCACCAGGCTCCCAAACCCTGCCCACCTCAGCTGTGGAGACTTCATGCTCACCCCATTGCTGGTGCTCAGGGGACGCTGATGGGTCACATTGGCTCAATGAAGGTTAGGCCTGGTGAATAAGTGGAGGAATCCTGATTTAGACCCACTCAGAGATCTGCCCTTTGAAATTCTGCTCCTCTGCTCCCAGCAGCCAGTCTGTTCCTTCCTTCAGGCTGTTAAAAGGCCGTACTGATGAAAGCCCTTGCATGCCCTCTTGACCACCATTTCCAAGAACTGAAACCAGGACTGCAACTGTTGAAAGTGCTGGAACCTGAGCCCGCACTGCCTGACTGATGCCTCTACCGTGTTGTCACAAGAAGGACTTGGATCACATACAGGAGCAATGGACTGTATGCAGTAGTTGCTCCAGGCAAGGAGCAAGACTCTCAAGGAATAGCCTCAAAGGTAGTCTCACTGTCATGCCAGTGTATACTTACTGTGGAAAGGTGTTTCCAGAGACCCCATCTTGTTCCCTGACCATAGAGAAATTTTTGCAGTAGAAAGAAGCATGGCTGGGCACTGCAGGACCGGGACAAAGGGAGTTGACATAGTGAATGCCTAAAGCAAGGTGCTGAAATCCTGTCAGGCCTTGGTGTATAGGGTCAGAGCTCTCTGACTAGTTAGGCACTAAATTCCCTCACCAGCTTTAAGTTATTGAATCGGGTCAAATGCAACCTGCACCACAATGAGAGAAGCAGCTTCTGCCCTTCACCAAGTTCCCCCCCTTCCTTCCTTCCTTCCCTCCTTCCTTCCTTCCTTCCTTCCTTCCTTCCTTCCTTCCTTCCTCCCTCCCTCCCTTCCTTCCTTCCTCCCTCCCTTCCTTCCTTCCCTTCCTTCCCTCCTTCCTTCCCTTCCTTCCTTCCCTCCCTCCCTTCCTTCCTTCCTTCCTTCCTTCCTT
>JAVSBS010008428.1:35200-58263 GCA_033124195.1 Coracias cyanogaster
TCCTTCCTTCCTTCCTTCCTTCCTTCCTTCCTTCCTTCCTTCCCTCCTCCCCTCCCCAGCATCCCCCTCACCTTCTCCCTAGAGGTCTTCCCGGTCTTTCTTTAGCAGCCATGGGAAGGGATGAGCAGGGGAAGGGACCAGAGGGAGAACTCTGCTTATCTCTCCCAGAGGAATTTTCTCACCTCAGCTCTGTTCTGCTCAGCTGCCCAGGAGGCAGCCCTGTCACCAGAGACAACATCTGGCCTGCTATGTTGACAAAGTCACAAGAGATGTGGAGTGCACATGGAGATCAAGGCAGGGCTGACATAGGCTTTAAGCCCATTCCCACTGCTCTGCTCATCGGATAGAGGAGGTGGGGGTGGGGGGGTGGGAAGGGGAGAAGGGCTGTCTTCTGCACTGTACTGAGAACCAGGAGCAAACCTTGGCTCCTCTGTTCCTTCAGCCCAGCTGCTCCCAGCCACTCACACTTCCCTGCCTGGTCCCAGCCAGAGGCAGCACAGGGTTGACAGCCAGAGGCATCACTCCATGACCTCTGCAGAGAGGGCAGAATTTTTTCCTCATATACAAGCAGCACTCTCAAACACTGAAGCAAGTTCCTCTGTCAAACACACCAAGTTTTGCTCCCAGACTTCACAGTGAAGCAGGCTCTTCTGGACAGGCATCCAGAGAGCTCATTGTCTCCTTCCTCCTCTTTTGCTCTCCTGTTGCATGGTTCCTCATCTGGATGATTCCTCATTCAGATGCTTATCTGCCAAGTTTGGCATCAACCCTTAGATCTGAGCGCTCTGCCCACGATCCTGCTGCACCCCTGTTTGCAAAGGATCATCACGATCCTGACAGAGAAGGACAAGTTAGCATGTGCCTGGCAGTTCTCAGACACACCACTCGACCAATTGCTAGTGTTTGTCCATGCCTCTGTTTAGCACAGAGTTCACTTGTCAGGAGGGGTTTGCCTCTTTCCAGAGGCTGGGACCAGAACTGTTGCCAACACCCCCAGCAGAAAGAGCAAAGCCCTGCTCCGAGTGCCCCATCCCTGAATCCTCCCAGCCATCCAGGCTCTGTTGCCTTCCCCTCACAACCTCAAGATGTTTCCACCACCTGCCCCGCTCCATTCCTCAGTCAGCCCTCCCAGCTCACTTCAGCCAGGTGGGCAGGTCAGGCGTGTTCAGTACACTCAGGAAAACCTCCCCCTTACATTGCAGTGCTCCTGAGTCCTGGGGCCTGGTAAGAGGTCAGGGGTGCCTGGTGGTCCCCCAGGGCTGAGTGCACATCCTCAACTCTGAATGACCACACTGAGAGCAAGGCAGGTTCAGGCCCAGGGTAGTCAGCCTTACAAAGCTCAATCACCGGGCTGTGCAGGGGGCTGCTGTGGCCAGTGCTGTCCTTGCCGCTTTGGCAGACAGGATGAGTTAGCGACAGCACTTCAGTGCTGCCATAACTGTGGCTATGTTTCCTAGCATAGAAATGTTGCTTTTAAAAAAATGCCCCATACCCCCACGTGTCTCAATTCCACTGTGAGGCTGACAATAATAAAGACCAGCTTAGCCATTTCAGGCTATTTCAAGCTGGATTTTTAATGATGCTTAACTCCCACTGAGGACAATAGCAAATCCCACCACCCAAGGGGCAGCAGAAGTGGTACTAAAAAGCTGGCCAGCAGTGCTGCCGCTGCCAGGAGCCCCAGACAAGAAGCAGTGCGGCTGCAGGACGCCCCACCATGAGGGAAGAACAAGTAGGACTTCCCCTTCCCTGACGCTCTGCCTCCACCTTTGCGTTGCAAAAACAAAGAGGTTTGGGCGTGATCCCGCCCTGTGCCCAGCAGCAGCTTCAGCGGTTGCGTGCACAACGTGCCCGCTCCTGGTGCTGCTTATGGAGGAGGAGGAGGGCGTCGGTGCCCTGGGCACGTTCCTCGGCCCCTGAGGCACCATGCTTCCCTCTCTCCAAAGTACACATGCCTGCACCACCGCCCCCATGCCAGCAGTGGAACTTTGCTGGAGACTTTTCCATGCTGCAAGCCAGGCTGGATGAGGAAGGCCGGGCTCTTCCCAAGGTGCCCAGCTGCCTTCTGACACGAAATCATGTAGCTGATCAATGCAGATGAGCACGTAGGGCAGTGGGAGGGACAGTGTGTGGTGTCCCACCCTGACTAAAAGAGCTTATAGCTTACAGCCAAACCTGGCTTGACCTCTTCCAAGATTACCACAGGGAGCCAGGCTCTTCTCCAGCTTTCCTTTTCTCATTCTATTGTTTTGACCTTTATAGCAATATCCAAGCAAACCCCTCAGGCTAGAAATCAAGGGGCTACAGTTGTCCTCAGTGGTCAGTGGAAGTCAAGAATTAGGAGACACTCGTACTAATTCACTCTGCCACCCCAAGTGCATACAGGGTCCAGGATCCCACCACTGAAAACTAGAGGGAGGGTCACATTTATATAATCAGGTGCCAGAAGGAAAAAAGACACAGAGGAGGAGGAAAAATCCCCTGACGCTACACACGCATGTGTCCTTAACTAAACGCTGCTACCAGAGCAAACTGTGAAGACCCCAGGCCAGAAGGAACAGAGCTACAGTAGCATCTCTATCCAGTTTGGCTCCCATGCTGAGAAGAGCCTGTAGTAAGCAAGTTGGCAAATCCTGCCAGAGCCAAGCTGTACAATAACATTAGCTGTCAGGAGTAGGGCCTCTGGGCTATTCCATCTAGCTTGCTTTTTCTTTTTTTTTTTTTTTAAGTCTTACTCTGCTTTTTCCAAACTCCAGACTCTGTCAAGCATTCTGGACAGCCTGGTAACTGTGTGCTAAGTTTGGCCTGAAAGCATATAATCCTAATGAGAATAGAAAGACCTGACTTTCTCTGGAAGCTCCTGCTAGGCTTCAAAGGATCCAGGACTTACCAAGTGGTTTTGAAACCCATCCATGACTTCTGGCCCACTTTCTGATTGCTGCTGAGGAGGGAAGCTGTGTGCATGCCTTGGAAGTGGCATGGGGCTAGAGAGGAAAGCAGGGGGTGTTCAAAAGGGAGGGGGGTGGGAGAGGTGGGGGTCTGCATGCAGGGGGAGACAGCCTGGGGAAGTTCATGTGCCAAGAGGGAGCCAGGAGGAGCAGGAAGGATGTACACAAGTTTTCTTCTTTTTGCTGAAGAGAGTGCAGATGGCACGGTGGAGATGAGAGGGTGGAAGGGAAAGGGAAGACATCCATTAATGTCCAAGGGGAAAGGTAGGGCAACAAATATAGGCACAGAGCTGGGGAAGCAGGGATAGGTGCCAAGGGAGATGTACAGAAGACAGGAGGGGACTAGAAAAAACAGCCTGGGAGCACACACAACAGCTGCATGGATGTCCACATGCATGGTCAGTTTGGGCTCCCATTTCTTTATCCACACACATAGCACCAGCCTCCTGGGTCATATAATCCTGTAAAGAGCTGTCCCAAAGGAAAGGGCTTCCTAGGGCTGGAGAGGCTCCAAGAGAATAGGCTCTCTCATCTCAAACATGTTGCACATTACACTGGTTTTGCTGCGTATGTCAGAGGAGAACAAATATGTGTTTTTTTCAGCAGGGACACTGCTCTGTACATAGGTAAGCAGGGGATCAAAATGTCCACAGCCTCTGTCAACACAACACTGAGGGCCTTGAAACTTTTGGAGGGTTCCCCTTCACCACCATCCTGGCAGGGAAGAGAAGTGCTATGTGCTTTAGCAGAGATATTTGAGGCTAAGGAGCACAGGGAGGCCATGAACAATGGAAAAATAACACAGTCACACAGGTATTAGTGCTAGCTCAGGATATCACATTAACTGAAGCAAAGGGGAAGCCGGAGAGTTGGGAATGCAAGGCCAGTCTAACTACTGAAGAGAAGAAAGCAGAGCGCCTCTGTCCATTCTTTCTTGTCAGATCTAATATTGCCCAAGTCAGGGCTGCACATGGACGTGCCGCTGGTGGAGCAGTGTGTAATCGAAAGCCTGGTGCTAGGCCAAGAAGTATGCATGGCACACTGCTAATGCAGAGGGGTGCTATCCCCGCATCAACACCATTGGCAGTTCAGTGCCTGATCTCTCATGGTTTTATACACATCTGACCATCCCGTTGCTAGAGCGCCTTGTGTTGAAAGCCAACTGCAATGCATTTAGCAGACTCCGCAGAGATGCTCACCTGCCTGCCAGCTGCTTTCCACTGCACTGCCGACTTACTTCATCACTCCCTCCTTGTGAACATCAGCCTTTTCGACACCAGTCAGCAGTCATAGCTGTTACTTAATGACTTGCTCCACAGAAGCTGCTTGCCCAGAAATGCAGAGGCAATGGCCTGTCTTCCCCACTCTCCATGGGTCCCAGGCTACACCCCCAGGGAGGACCCAGCCCCACCACTCGCACCCAACCTCCTGGCAGCAGCGACGTGGGAGGCAGCATCTCATCCCATACACAAGCGCTGCTGCACTCAGTGCTCAGAGCTGGTGAGACCAGGGCATACCATCGGTCTGTACCCCTCTTAGCAGACCCAAGAGTGCACGCACACATGCTCTCAGCCTGGGCCTAAGCAGAGCCTTCGATGAAGACTTGCTCTTCTACCCAGCACTCATAGACAATGGAAATGGTCTCATTAAAAAAGCTGTAGACAGAATGAATCATAGCCTCCTGCAGGCCTACTCTCTGGGCCCTTCCTTAAGAGACGAGGTTGGCAAAAAAGCAACCAGCCTGTCACCCAGAGCTGCCTGCTAGCTTTATGCAGCACTGAGAGGAAACATCCTGTTCACCACTCTGGAACCAAGCTCAACCTGGGAAAGGGGTGGAAAGGTAAAGCACTCTGACAAGATAGTGAAGAAGCCCCCAGGACCACAGCTGGGGCTGCTGGGGAGTAGTGTTGCTGGGGTCATAGCCAGCGCAAGGAGACAAAAACGCCAAGGGATGCAGGCAAAGGTAACGTTGTAGCAGTGAGAGAAAACAGATCTCCACCAAGGAAAGCAGCCTCAATGTTTTCCCTGGGACATGGAGGTGACTGTGTCTTGCTCTGGGCTGCTCTGCTCTGTCCTAGAGAACATAGGAACTAGCATCTGTTTGACTTTTCTCTCCCAGCCCTGGTTTCAGTTGCTTGTAACTTGCCACTTTCACCACTTGGGCTGACATTTTCCAGACCAGGCATCTGCCTTAGCCTGTTAAAAGAAAAAGAAGAAAAAAACCCCAAAAAACCAAAAAAGACCCACACACATTTCAGGATTTTGACCATTTTCAGAATACAAGAAGAAAAACATGTTTTCCTGTCCATACTAAAAAAAGCAGCACTTACAACTGGTTAACTGAGAGTTTACAATTTAAAGCAATAACTTGAAATTAGGCAAGGGAAGTGCCTAGCTGCCAAGAATATGTCTCTGCTGTCCCCAAGAAAAATATCCCTGAATTTTGATACAGTTATGAGCTCGATACACAGAACAGATTTGGCAGGGTTGGCAGCTCCATGCTGCAAAGTTTCTGCCCAAAGTGAGCGTGCTGTACATAGCTCCCGAGTACCAAACTGAACTGGTCCTACAGTGGAGGTTTGGGGTGAGGGGGCATTGATGGAAATTTTACCTTCTCTGCAGAACATAAGGATTTGCCTTGTAAAATCTTGCAGAATCACCCAGTCTAGTTGCCAGACATTAACTGAAAATATTTGTCAGGCCTACTCTAACTTTATTCACTTCACATACCTTTTGATTTCTGCCATGGTCAAGATTGGTCCCACAAACAGCTCTGGTTTCCTTCGCTAGAGAAGCATAATTCACGTCCACCAATCCCAAGCTCTATTCAAGTCAGGAAAATTAATAGAAAAAATGTAATGTGATGGTGTATCTATAGTATCTGATCTCCTTATGCACCAGGGATTTTAATCCTAGATGCAAAGACAACCTTAATTCCATCACTTCTTCGCTGAGGAGCTTTGACAATATTTTTAACCTCTATTGCTATGTAGGCTCTTACAGCACTTCTGTCTCTGCAGTTTGTAAACTTGTCCTAAGTACTATTGATCCTACCTCTGAAACATGGGCCTCTGATTCTTTTACCCTGAACCCAGGAGAGGAATCAGGATATTTTGAACCTTCCTGTCTCACACATTATGCTTTTGGATAGATGTGACAGAGTCTGGAGCATAGCCCGTGGATGTCCACTCCCAGAACAGCTGGCCATAGGACAGCAAGCCCAGACACCCACACATTCTTGTTGCTCTTCAGCTCTGGAGAGGAAAGCTGGCTAAAGGAAGGCCATGGAAGCTTTCACCAAGGACTACTGAGGTGAATCTTTAAGAATATTTGAAGGTCCAGACTTCCAGATTCAGCTTTCATGTCAGAGACTCAGAAAGCAGAGTAAACCACAGTGTTTATGTAGACAGCACCATTCATACCAGGACCCCTACGCACTTTGTGAGTATCAGTTTCACCTCAATAGACCAGAGAGACTGGATAATAATTATTAGTTTTTCCTTTTGCAGAGAAGAAAACAGACACATAAGATGAGGCAAATTTCCCAGAGACAACAGATAATCCATATGCAAATTTATGAGAGGAACTCAGGTGTCCAGCTGGTGAGGGGTCTGGAGAATATGTCGTATGAGGAGCACCTGAGGGAACTTGGGATTGTTTAGTCTGGAGAAGAGGAGGTTGAGGGGAGACCTCATTGCTCTCTACAACTACCTGAAAGGACGTAGTAGTGAGGCTGGTGCTGATCTCTTCTCCCAGGTAACTAATGATAGGACAAGAAGTAATGGCCTCAAGTTGCGCCAGGGGAGGTTTAGATTGGGTATCAGAAAGAAGTTCTTCACTGAAAGAGTGATTAGCCATTGGAACAGGCTGCCCATGGAGGTGGTGGAGTCATTATCCCTGGAGGTGTTAAAAAAATGGGTAGATGTGGCACTTTGAGACATGGTCTAAGGGTTAGGGAGATATTCAAAGAAGGTTGGACTAGGTGATCCTAGAGGTCTTTTCAAACCTGAATGATTCTATGATTCTATGTCCTGACACCCTTCTCCCTGCTCTGGCCCATGACAGTGAGCTAGAATAGCAAATGCCCCATATCAAAAATAACAACACAGAACCCTCTGATATTAGCCAAGACATATGTGTCCACATTGCCCCTATTCTGCTAAATATTTATTCACAGCTGTTTCTAGCTACACTGATAGTGAAGGACATAGCAAAGAGATCCGGCGGGGAAAAGAATCATAATGCAGAGTGATGAGCATTTATGTGGTGGGAAATGGAATAGTAGTGTATTCCTCTCCTGTCCTGTTTATTAGCACAGCGAGGTTTGTAAGGGAGAGTAGTGGAGTTTTATAATTAGACAAACTGAAGTATTTGGGGAAAGACAGGCAGGCTGTCAGGAGCTTGCGCTCTTCTTTAGGTCTGAAAGAGACACATCAAACCAGAAGTACAGACTGCAAACAAGCATTCCAAGTTTAACTTCAGTGTGTCAATCAGCTAGCTGTTTTGAAGGAAAGGGTGTTTAGCGCATCCACAGCAGTAGGAAATGTTAGCAAGGGAAAGGGGTAAAGGCTGTTAGTTCCCACATAATAAGTAGAGGCAGAAGTTCTTGCCAGGCAAAGAGTAAGTGATTAGTGGAAGGGACGGAAGCTAGGGAAAATTCTAAAAACCAGTATTGGTGCTCAATCCTTGCTTTCAGGCATCCATGAAAGTCACAGATTTTAATTCCCTGCTCATCTTTTGAAGGTGTTTCCTAGGTTTGCCATAAGGATCAGGATCAAGTTTGTGACAGCTTGGCTGTTTGTTCTGTGAACAGTGCTCTCCTGCCTGTGTATCCTCTGTTGTTCAAACAGGACTCCAAGATGACAATGACTTGTTGTGCCATGTAAAATCCCCAGGATGGACTGCCTTTTCCCAGCCTGAGTTAATGACAGCACCACCCAATGCTTCATCCCTGTCTTTTGATGACTGCTATTCCCTGTCTATGTCTTCCTCTGAGACCTGGCATAGGACTGGGACCTCTCTGCACCATAAGCCTTGCGCTGTGCAGGCCATCCAGCCTCTCTGCAGGGGTTACAAATGTTATCCTAATAGAGGCAAGGCCCTGCTCATCCTCTGCTCGCCCTGAGTCCTAGGAACTGCCATCACAGTGACCACGCTTTGTTGTACTGGATGATGTAAATTTGGATGACTGTGTAGGAGGTGTGGGGCAATTTCTGGGGATGAAAGAGGTGGGACCAAAAGACACATCCCTCCAGCCTTGGGAGCAGGGTCTGAACAATACTCTTTACCAAGTCCCCATCACATAATTCATTGCAGAGTAGTTTCTTCCTGCTGCATCTCACCCTGTTTCAGATATGTCTCCTTCTGATTGTCTCCTCCCTCTCTCTCTTTCAATCTCTGCTGTTTCTTATATGAAACTATTCTTCAGATAATTCCTACAGACAACTCCCAGGCATCCGTTCACTCATGAACAGCTCTATGTAAGTCTGCTTGAAATACTAGTTGCTCTGAGTGGATGTGTAGGTGTCGTGGGATCCTTCTGTCCCTTGCCGTGAGAGGATTCCTTTGGGTGGTGGAGATATGTTCAACTACAAACTCTGAAATGGTTTCCTGAGGGCCCTCTCTCATCTGATGTTCATGTCCCTTTGGAGCACAGTGAATGCTCAAGGTGGAACCACCAAGTCCAAAAGGAGTTTGCTAAATGAATAGCTATGGACCAGCTTAACAAGTAATGCAAACAGCTCTAGGCAGCTTGACAGTAGGGCCAGCAGCAACAGCTGGCTCTCCAGCAGGCTGTTACAAAGTTTCCATGCTCCTGCTATATTACAGTGTAAGGTGGATAAATCAGTATCCACTGTTTGCTCCATCATTTTTTCACGCTTTCCTCTGTGAGCATAAATGAGCCAAAACCTTTTCTTGGGCCCATCCCCAATACCAGAACTGAACCCTACTTCAGCTGAGATCACATTGGAAGCATTTCTCAGGGTTACAGGCCTGCTTTCCCCTGAAAAGGGACTTAAAAAAAACAACCAAAGCCACTCAATTTGAGTTTGGGACTTAGAAGGCCCTTTATCTCATGAAAAAAAAAAGAGATTAAAGCACTCTGATAATTTATAAAGTGCTTAAAAGTTTAAAGGGGAATTGGGCATTTATCTGAACTATCAGATAACATGAGACACGCAAAGGCCATACACAAAGCAGCCCCAGGGTGCAGTCACTTCATCACAGAGAGCTTGTGCTTCCAACCATGGATCTGATCCCAGTCCCTGAAATTAATAGCCAGACTCTCAGGCTCTCATGGACTAGTAGCCAGGCCAGTCTGACACGTCACCATGGCTCAGACATGCAGTCACGTAACTCTCACTTAGAAAGTCCTCAGGTGTCCTCACTTAGTGGAGCCTGACAGCTCCTGTGGTGAGATGGGCTGGATGTCCCGGATGCCTCTGAGTGAACACCCTGACATTGAGGGCTTCTTCCACCACACCAATGGCCAGTGCTTACTTAATGAAGGTGTGTGGTGTACTCAGCATGCCCTAAGCAATGTATAGTTGGCCCGTGTGCCCTCAAAAGCTTGCCCAACCTGTTTTCATTTGAGTTGGTATTTCAAACAGCCAGTTATTATTTGGGTGGTTGAGGCCATCATTCATTACTCTCCTGGTAGACTTTTGCTGTCCTCCCAGCTCACTCTCTTCTCATTATCCACTTTGGCCACTGCTGACAATGGTGTTCTGGCAGGCTGAGACCACCATCGAACAATGGAGGGAAGAATGTGTGTGGGACATGAAGCGTGCCCTGGAGCTGGCCCTGGATGCTGGAACTCACTCCCGCAGGAGATGGGGACTCCCAGACTCATGGCAAAATGCCAAGCTCAGCTATTCCTCAGCACTGCTCACACATAAAAGGAACAAGTTGCCCTTTGAGCAACAGGGCTAACAAAGCCTGGGGTTCCTGCAAAAAAAAGGGATGTCCTGTGTCCCTAGACATCTTCTCCTCACGCATTACATTAACCCTTGCCCCTCAATGTGCAAGAGATAATAGCAGTGGGCATAATCTAGAGCTAGATACCTGCTGGCAGGCAGATCATCTTCACATGTGGTGATGATGTGGCTAGCTGATGTCTAACAGAACAGTTCAATAGCTGGGTTCTCCCTCTCTTTCCTTCAGAAATCACTGGTTTGCATCACTTCATCTACTTTGGCAACTGCAAAGTTAGGGTTTTTGAAACTTCTACTGCTCTTTTAGATGTGGTTGAAACTGGCTGACAAGTTGCAGAGCTACTTGGAGAGGGAAGGATGGACAGCCAAACAGACATTGTTTTCTTCGGAAAATGGACTTTAAACATACTCTGCATGTAAACCAGACTTTCTTCCTTTTTGCTGAACCTCAGTTAAAGTGTGTACTTCACCCAGCAGACAAAAAACTCCTAACCCCAGCCATCCTAGCATGCAGAGAGCCACCTGGCCATGCTCATCCTCACTTGACCAATCTCCTCACTGTCTCATGAGTGCATGAATCAAAAACTCCACCTTGCATCTGCTTTGCTGGCAGCCCATAAGAGGATCAAAATGTTCCCAAACAAATGCAGTATGCAAATTGTTTGCCAAATACTCACTTGTTTTGAAGGGCCTTTTTGCAGCCTTTCAAGGCCAAGTTGAAGACAAGGTTGTCTCTGGAGATTTTGGTGGATAACTTGGAGAGACAGGGCTTTGTCAAGTTGCAGAAGCTCTGGTCTGAGAGTCAGGAGACCTCAGTTCCCTTCCCAGCTCTCTCCAGGACCTTCCACATGATCTTAGAGAAACAATTCCCTTTTGTATTTTCTCTCTCAGAGTTTGTCCATCTACTTTGTTTAAACTGCTTCCTCTTTGGGGAGAGGGCTGGTGTTCATGAAGATTTGACCCGCACTTCCAGAATGGGACCATGAACTTGACAGACACAACTTGCAGGACGCTGCAACACTAATAGCGTTCAATAATAGAAAAGGACTTTGCAATTCTTCATTTCTGGAGAAGTATATGCAAAGAAATAAGCACGTAATATATATCTAAGGGAATATATTCACACACATATATACATACATAATGCTCACATGTATAAAGAACCCAATATAAAGGGTGGGAATTGAGGTATTTAAACCTTAAGAAGTCACTCTTCGAAAACGTCTGTGAGTGTTTGGTCCAGTCATTGGTACCAACAACATGCACAGGGCATGGGAAACTGCTAGCAGTTTGTGAGATGTGCCACATAGCCAGGCGTGACTGACACTTTCCATGCAGCCAGGAAAGGCTAACTCCAGGTACCACTAGTGCTAGTACTCAGTAGCCCACAGCTCTTTGACTGCTGAAAAGGATTTCATGTGTACATCAGCCACCCGGTCTGTGCAGTGCTGAGTGTGGGAGCCACTGTGAGATGGAGGTGTTCAAAACACTTGTGAAGCATTAGAACGTTTTTCAGGTTTGTGCTGTGGTTTGTCCTTTGGTTTAGGACACCACTAGAACCAGTCAAAAACACTTAAGCGTGACAAAGTTCTCATTCGCATGGCCGGCATGCTAACATCCTCATTCTTACCCTGCATGTCTGTCAAGTGTAAGCAAAGTATCTATTAATTGTGTCTGACTGAATTTCAGCTGCTCTTTTAAAAGGTCATTGATAAAAGTTTAGACAATAGGCCAAGAAGAGGATGAATCCCCGTGGAGAACACACAAGGCATTCTCCTGCATCACTGCTTTAATAAGGAAGAGTTGAATACACTTCTGTTTAGAAGGCCCAAATACTTTGAAGGTTTCTGCTTGAATGGAAATTGGAATTCACCTTGGCTGAGCTCTCACCCTCTGTGTGTTCACCTCCCTACACTGCCTCAGCTAAGGACTTTTACTGTGGGGCACATGTGCAAGAATAGCAAGGGATGCTGCTAGCTTTTTGTGGGCAATCCTGTTTCCAGTAGGTACCTCTTTCCAAGTATGAGGCTCATCGTCCATGGCCAGCAACAAGAGAGACTCTGAATGAGTCAAGAGACTGCATGAGACTCAACATCCAAGACCATACATGAGGTGATCAACACGTCCTACGAAAATGAAGTTAACTCTTATTTTGAAGCATTGGGGATTTGTGAGAAACAAACTGCTGAGAGTTCATCAGAAGGCAAGACATAAGTGTATCACTTGAGATGACAAATGATCAATCATAAACTCATGGGCTGCTTAAAAACATGACCAGGGCTGAACTGCCCCAGCTATACAATTGGAAGTGTTACTCACTTGGCTGCAGGCAAGTCTCCTCAGGTCCACGTGGTAACCAGAAACTCAGCCAAGATGTCACCAAGTTGGCCCTAGCTGCCAACTCCAAGGCCCCTTCACTTAGTCAAGTTCTCTATGCAATACACACTTCCTGCCCTGTCCCTTACCAAAGTCCCACTCATCTGCAGCTCACACCCATCAGCAGATGGAAAACATCCACAGCAAGAAGCAATGGGAAAAACCAGCTCTCGCTGGCTCCTCATCCCTCAGCACGCTCCGAAATTGGTGAGCTGTGCTCACTTTCTATCCCAGAGAACGCTGCCATCTCTGCCTTTCTATTTTAGCCGCCTCGCATAAGGAGTGGAAAATTCTATGAGGGAATTAAGCTGCTGGGAATGCTGGTAGGCACTGAGCTGTGAATAACCTCCCACTTGCCTGAGTCGCAAGAAACGCATTACTGAGGGAAGCAGGGCAGACTAGTGCCATGATGGGACACAGCCACAGGTGCCTCACTGTAATCACCATGTGCCTTGGATGCCATAAAAAAAATTCCCCATGCATTATATTTATTATATACCTTTATAAAAGCCCCACGCAGCAACATGTGCCAGAGTTTGTGGTACATTACATCTTTGCAGCAGGTCCAGACGTAAGGTACAACCAGGCACCACTCTGGTAGAGTATCTCATGGAGCAGCATGCTAAGATTTTGAAAGTGCTGTGTCTCCCCAACATATAAACAAGAACAAATACCGCATGCTTAACGCACCCGAGCAAGGAGGCTGTGCGTTACTGCAAGTGCCATTATCACAACGTCGTATCTCCAGCCTGATAACAGACAGAGAGGTTCTATTACGCAAACTATACCAGGTATGGCCGAGCAGCCTGCAGCGCGGCATCACTGGCATTCTAGGAACGGCCCTGCTCCTCTGCTGCCAAAACACACCACCCGCAGCACGTCCCAGTATGGTGGCATGCAGACAGGGAGCTACAGCCACATGGAAACATCTTCCTGTGGCATTGCAGGGTGCCTTTCAGGGCTGGCTAGAAGCATGTTTCGGGGCGATACTGTGAAGGCCTACTGGAGAAGGCCAGCAGCTGGGTAGCTGTGGAGCAGCTCATGCAAGATCCAGCACCACCCAGGGTACCTGTTGCTTATATAAAACAGCTAATAAAGCTGGTTATCATCCAGGGAACTCCTGCATTAGGTGTCAGTGGCCATGTGGAGGACTCCCAAAAACAATATATGTGCCAGTTTTGCTGCCCAAGGGGAGGAATGTAAAGTAGTAAGCCAACAGTTGGGTTTTGTTGGTCTATTAACAGACATCTAGCAACAAATGTGCAGCAAAGCTATATTCAAAAGGCACTTAAGCATGTGTGGATTAAAGGTAAGCTTGTGTTTGTGTGCTGTCCTAGATCATATCCATTGCAATCTCAGAGCCTGTGTCTGGGGAGACTTTGTTGGCCACCTACTGAGAATAGGCTTTTGCTGGGATGTCTGTGCCTAATGGGAGGACATATCAAACCAATATGCAGAGACAGAGAACTACCTGGGTAGGTGTAGAGGCTCCAAGCATTTTTGGTCACACTCACAAGCAAAAAACCCCAAGTACATACAGCTACACTGTGCTCCCAGGTTTTTGTGAAAGAGCCTAGAAGGCACATAAAAGAGACAGACTCACACCTCTGCCTGATGAGGACACATCCTTCCCTTCCTTAGGGTGAGAATATACCGCAGTGTATTTATTTGTAATCAAAAGCACAAGAGGTAGGTAGGCCTCAGTGAAAACTTATCCGATGAAATTGTTAACATGCATCACAAGAACCAGGGGCATTAAATGAAAGTGGCAACCAAAACAAACAGTAGGAGGTGTCCATTTACACAACAGGTTGTTACACTGTGGAAGTCCTTGCCACAGGATGCTGCAGGTACTACAAGTTTACAGGGTTTCGAAAAACAGCAAGACAAATGTACAGAAAAAGAGAAAAAAACTCAACAAAGATACTAGCCTGCCCAGAAGGTCCCTAAAGTACAAATTGTGGGATGCTGGGTAACATTTGGGAGACATATCACTATACATTTGCCTTCAAATAATGCTCTTTGTTGTGCATGCTCTATCAGTCACCATTGGAGACAGGCTGCTGGGCTCCACGAATCCTTGGACTGACATAGCACAGCTGCTCCTCTCTGGTACACACACACTTTTCACTTGGCGGGGGCAAAAAGGGGCAACAGACTCCCAGCGGTCAGTGCCACAGGGGACACTCAAGCCTTGGATCAGGCTCGTCCTATAGCTGACTGTGCATGATCGGGAATAGATATTTTGCTCAAAATGAGATTGAGCAGAGACTTGAGTCTGGGCATTTCTTGACCCGTTTCCCTAGGCATAAACACAAGCGTGCACTCCTCATATTCCAGCTCTGAAAAATGTAAGTTTTAGTCTGAAAATCACATTTCGCACACAAAAAATGGAAATTTGACACAACGCTCTCTCTGCCAGAATAGATGAAATATTGTGGCTTTGTCCCAACACAGACTGAGAGCTAATTAGGAAGCTTTGAAAGTCATTTCCAAACAGAACTGCTTTCTACTGGTTATTTACCATGGCAGCCTCACTCCAGAAATATACAAATATGTCAAAAAAAGAGACAAGGACACATATCAGCAATACATAAACGTATCTGGAAAAGAATGGCACGATCTATTTTATGCAGAAGTAGGAGCATGGGTATAGTTAGAAGTTGAAGCTCTGAGAAGTGCTCTCTTTTTCCAGTGCTGCGATAGGAAATGCCAAAGGCCAAGGGGATGGGCAGGGCTTGGGGGAAGCTGGTGGAGAGTCTGGGCTCCCCTCCCCATGTCAGCAGCAGAAGGAAATGTGACTGATTAAAAAGCACGCTAGAAAGATGGGAAAGCACCATTCTAACACAATAATGGCAATCTCAGGCATCCAAAAGCACAATTCAGACTCAATAAACTTCATTAGCTTTGTTTAAAAATAAAAAATTAAAATCCAACATAGTAAGCTGAAGCTTTCATGTCTGCCACTGAGTCTTTAAGCCTTCAGAGTTCACAGGTCCAAGCTTTTCTTGGTGACTCTTTGGGCTAGAAAGTGTTTAAAGGAAAACAACAAATGTGTGAAAAATAAACTGATTTAGGGTTTTTTTAGATTTGTTTTTTTGCCACAGACATTTTGAAATCCTTGCTGTTACATGCAGAGCAGCTCCTGCCTAAGTAAGAATTTGGCCTAAATATTTACCCTGAAAAAGGCATACAAAAATAGCAAAGTCAAAGAAGAATAGGGCCAAGGATCCATCCATGAGTATAAACACCAGAACAATTTTTTTTAAATAATAGAAAATTGCTACATGTCTCTTTAAAAAAAATATAGCAGCAGCAGCATGACACAGTGGGGCCAAATTTTCTGGATTAATTGGTGAGTAAATCCACTCAAGTCAAGTGGCTTATGATCAGAGTAGCCTTCAGAGTGTTGGGAAAAATAAGGAACAAATATGTTAGCTGGTTTTGCAACATAGAAAAAGAAAAGGAAAAAGAAGTAGCTGCTGCTCAGTGTGAGCAGTTCCTGACATTCAAAGTCACTACTGAATGATTAAGTTACAACTCATTAGGGGTTATTTACATTGTTTATGAGCATGTGACTAATTACACAATGAAGATACTGAAACATAATCACCTAACAACAACATATGGTTGTGGCATAGATTAATTGGGTGAGCAGGGAGATCCTAAATGCTGCCAGCAAGCCCCAGCCTGCCCAGATCATGGGGCTCTCAAAGTGCTCTTTCCCCATCTCCCACAAGCAGGAAGTCCAGAAGATGCTAAAAAATTTCCAAGGACACTTGCTTTAGAGGGGCCACAGTCCAGAGGGAAAGTGAGGAGGGCTGCACACATATCCTCACAGGGAAACACGGATGAAAGGCCCCGTCTAAAGCCTCAATACCACCAACATGGAGGGCATAATCAGGATGAATGGTATTTGGGAGTGGTTCTCACTCTGTCCAGAGGCAAGTTCCAGCCCAAGAGAATTCAGTCTTGTTGAAAGGTGTTTGACAGGCAGCCTTGAACACCAAAGGCTTCAACGTCTAAAGAAATGGCAACATTGGTGCAAATGGAGCAATTTGTCCAGAACAGACCCTCCATGCTGGCCTCACAGGGGGACTTTGAAGAACAACCTTATCTCCAAACACGCAGTGAGCATCTGCTGCAGCAGTGGATCTTCCTCATGTAGAAACTTGTCCTCCTAGACCAAGACTCTAGCAATGTTGAATCTAGCATGATGCATCGCTGTAGGGGCTTTGCCTTAAATACCTCCCTGAAATATCCTGTCACGAGTGAGGCTTCTCATGGGGGAGCTGGCTTCCCTTTACATGCTTTTATATTCAGGCTACACAGCCTTACTTACCAGATAAATTCAAGTTACATTAACAAATTAACTTCTTACAATCATGTCTTCCATCACAGGCAGGCTTCCCTTAATCACTTTGCCATTTAAAAACAAAAAGGCTGGCATGTTCCTGACAACCAAAACTGATGTCTCAGGCTAAAGGATTCTCTCAAGGATGGTAAGGAGAAACAGTCCTGCTGAAGCACTGGTATCAGGTTATGGCACAGAAGCTCTGCAAATGTTGTAAGGTGTTGCTTTTGTTAAAAAAAAAAAACATGCAGGAGGAACATCCACCAACAGCTCACAGTGGTGTGAGATCTTCGATACCAGGTGGGCTGAACCTCCTGTGCATGGGTGGATAAACGGAGCAGGCAGCCCTGAGAGCAGCCAGCCCCAGGGTCCAGCCAGGTGTCCTACATGCATTGGACTTGCAGATGTGCTGTAACAGGGACACTGAAGCATAACCGGGTAAGGAGAGTGCAAGACTGGATGTTTACCCTGGTCAAGAAAGCCAAGGACCCCAGACAGCTGTTTGTAAACCCCAATGGCAGCAGCATCTTGGATGAGGTTCCTCCAGAAGGAAGTGCTTTATGGGCGATGACAAAATTAGCCAGACTTATGGTACCACTTAAAAATATACATCATCTGCTGTCCCATCTGATGCTGTCACAAACATCTGCAGGTATCAGAAAGCTGCCTGCATCCCCCACAGTGCTCTGCAGATCAGTAGAACCCAGGCATGGCACCTTGCACACCCCGGCTTTCTGTGCCTCCAGGATGGGCGTTCAAAGCTGTGACCCCTGATAGACCAATATGCTCCCAGTCATACAGCAGAGTAGTGGCAGACCACAGCCATGGCTATCCGAAGGCAAGAAGCTTAGTTTGCTGCCAGACTAGTATCTGCTCTCAGTGGTGCTTTCTCCATTTCTCTTCCTCTCTGCAACATGGAAGGTAGGAGTACCTTGTGCCTGGAATGGAAACTGGAAGTCTGAAAGTACTTCTTGATTTTGGGTATGGCATACCTAGAAAGGTCCAGGACATTCTGGGTGGAAGCCACCCACTGCATGACTGGAAGCACTGGACAGTCACACACAGAACACCGTCAGTATGACACAGGGAAAGGCAGAAGGAGAAGAGCCCTTGCCCTGTCTGGGAATATTCTGTTCCATGCTCATAAAGGGGATTAATGTCTCCCTGATGGGGCAGACAAGCAAGAATTATATAGATGAAGTCCAGCACTAGTTACTGCAGGCACGTCAGTAGCAGCACTTCTGCGACCTACAGCTCCCTGTGTCTGCAAACTCCTCATGGTGTTCGTATTCCAAGCACCGCAATGCTAACCATGAGCTCCAGCCTCCCCTCTGCTGCCAGATCCATCCCAGACTCATGCCTCCAAAGCTGCCAGGGATTTCTACACTTAAGTCCAGGGAGCAACCACAGGCCCTGCTCTTTGGACTGGCTCTTTCGGTATAAATGCAAACTCAAGGTCCAGCAGGAACTACACTGTCTCTGAAGGAACCACAGGGAAATCCTAGCCCAATGCTGAACCCACAAGGGAGAGGCAAAGGACCCAGATCTCAAAGTTACCCTCTCATCTCCTCTCCTGCCCTAAACAGGATGGTAAAGAGAGAACATGCTGATTTATTAAAGCAGCTCTTGCGCTGAAAAGAGGCCCTTGGTGCAGGACTGCTGAGCTCAGCTGAAACTGGGCATCTCCCACAAGCAGCAGGACAAGGAAATTTGTGTCAGCTGAGAAGTGACCCTGCTGCAAGGCATCCAGCTGTTTTCCATCCCGCCTGGGTCTGAGACAGCGCAAGCCTACCCACTTCCCTCCCCCAAACTGACCGTCACATTTGTCACATACTACATTGGCCTAAATAGTTAGGTGTCACGTAGCCAGCAGCCTGTACGGGAAGATCTTACATAACCCAGATAAATGGGACAAGGTCAACACCAAGCCTGAGCTCCTCTTGCAGAAGACCCTGCACCAATCGGTCCTGCCAGCCCTCTCATAGCACATGGGGCTGCCAGGGACTGAGAGAAGCAGGGGCTGCCCCAGCTGCTCTGTCCAAAGGCAGATCAAAGGGCATTGCTGATAGGTACAGGAAGAAATTCCTGGTAGGATTTGCAGGACTGGAATTTGTCATCCTCGGTCAGTAACCATCGATGACAGATCAGGTGAGATGGTTTAGTGAAACCACAGGTGTGGCCCTTTGTCTATGCCCAGTGCCTGACATGGTGGAAAAGTTTTACTTGGGTTACCTCACATCCCCTGTGACTGCTGATTCAGGCTCCTCTATTTTTAAACAAGGTGTTCAGTGTCACCCAGTCAGGAAAATTACTCCACGCCTCCAGAAATAGATGCTATACCTTATACCTGCTTTGTGCCATCCCAGGGGAGTCCCTTATGGGTGATACCATTTAGTGGTTATCAGCACGGCTCCTTCACACAAGGGGATTTCTGCAGCATCTGCTCTGAGACCTTGAAAAACCTGAGTTTGCAGGAAACACTGTAAAAGAAGGAAAAGGGGGCTGAGTAGTAGAAGAGTACAGCACGGGGAGATGAGGGAGCGGGGCTGTGTGTTTTGCATTTCCATGAAAACAAGGAGGGAGGATAAAAAACACAGGCAGGGGAGAGGGGCCAGGGAGGCTGGATGCTGTGGGCAGCACTAGAGGGGTCAACAGCCGGCCAGTGCCGGACCATGGTTTAGGAGCACTGGCCTCGGGATCAGGGACAGATAGTGGCTGGGGAGGACAGATCTGGAGAGGGTCCTGACGTACAACAGGGAGAGAAGAGCATGGGCAGGGGGCAGAGGCTCCCAAATTAGGATGGGTTTTGTGATAAAGTGGGTTTTCCCTAAAGCCCCTGCTTTCACTGAGAAAGGGGATTTTTGAGGGCTTGTCTAAAAAAGAAAGGCAGTTTCTAGTCTTGCTAGTTTCAGAAAAGAGCTTAGAGTTGTGTCCCAAGAGGAATTTTAAGGGTAAGCAGTTGAAAGTGGGGGAGGAGAGGAAGGGCTTTTCTTGACTGATATTTTCACTTACTCTATCAATTAGTTGCACACTCCAGTTTGCTAGTGTGGGATTTTAAGGGCCAGTATGAAGGGTAGTTACTCCCTGGTTACCTCTGCCTTGCTGGAAAGTGCAACGGGGCTGCAGCACTGCTCTGGCTCCCTGGCTCATGCTGCTCAGGGAAAGTCCAGTAAGCCCAGTGCCACCATGCTTCCCTTTCCTATATCCCCATGTCCCTCCTACTTCAAGGAGCATTGGCTCCTTTATGCAGAGTCCCTTTCAAACCCCCACGCATTGGCCTGTCCAGCTTTGCAGAGAGTCCAGGAAGCACCAAAGCAAGGCTGCAGTGCCATGCTGGCTTCATGACCCAGTGTCACCAACTCTGACCCATCTGGGGACATGGGGCCAGCTACAGGTGTCCATCACCTGGAGGAAACAGCCAGCCAGCAGTGTTTGTATCACGTGCTGGAGAAGGAAAACCACAGAGTCAGCTGGAAGCCAAAAACAACAGTCGGGAGAGGAGGAACTCATTAAGAGAAAAGGCAAGGGAAGCAAAACGTGTTTGTGTAAGGGCAAAGCCAGCAGCAAGCTGTCCTGTGACCTGCAGCCACAGAGGGCCCGGCCTGAGTTATGCCCATCCAGCCACCCTACTTTGGCCACCTCCTCAGCCGGGCTGTCCTGACAAGAGGCATTTGGGGACCCTCCTGCTCCCTCCCAGTGGGGCCAGGGAGCTCCAGCAGAGGGGCTTCACAAAGCTTGATGCTTTCACAAATTCCTCCCCCCCTCCAACCTCCGGCAGCATCCTTTGTAGCTGTCTTTGGGGCACTCGGGCAGCAGCAGCCCCTGGGGCAAGCGTGTGGTTTTTCAGAGGCCGAGGCCCCACAGGGGTGGTAAAGCCCTACTCCTCCCTCGTGGCTCCCTGGCTTAGCATCCCCTCTGGCACGAAGGCCAGCAAGTTCCCAGCAAAAGACTTGGAACCGACTTCAAAAGGATTTACAGTGAGCAACCTTTCTATCTCTTGATCCTCTCAGCTGTACACTGGATTAGGAGCTGGCTGGAGCCCGGAGCCCCCAGCCTGGGGCTCGCTCCCCTTATTCTCTGGGGATACACTGGGGACCTGCTTGTCCCCAAGACCCAAACTCTGTTTCCCATGCTGGCCCAGCAGTCTGCAAGAGGGGATTTCTGTCTGGCATCAGTGGTGTTTCCTGGACTCCAGCTAGCAGGGGTACAGGAACCCTCCCAAGGACAAAGGATGGGTTTGCCCACTATGACACCATCTGTGAAAGCTCAGAAAGGCCACAGCTTCTTCTGCACCTTGGGACTCTGCCATTAGGGTCGCCCCAGGCACAGCCCTGTATCCAGGAGGAGGGAAAGCTGAATTAGCCCAAACCCTCTCTTCCCTAATTGCATTTGCCAAGGCAGCCATCCCCACAAACCTTGCATCACCCTGGGGCTGAGCCATTTTGGTTTTTAACTGGGCTATCTCTCCTTGGGAAATATATTGGATCCTTCCATAGCACACCCATGCTGTGCGGCTGACGCACCTCCTAAGGTCCCAGGGAGGAGGGAATGGTGCTGGAGTAACACCACAAGGACTTGGAGGAAGGATAATTTCCCACTGAGGAGGGGAGAATGAGCAAGGGGAGGAGAAACGCTGGAGGGGCTGCAAATCTTAATGAAAGGACTAAGCTTTCAAAATGGAAAAGGAAAAGGGAAGCTAGGGGGTGGAGTTGTTTTTTATTTTTTCCAACAGGCAAAAGAACTGGTCCACATTTTTGAATCATGAAAACGGGGAAAGTTTTTTAAAGTGTGAAAAATTATTCTGGCTCAGCTCAGGGTAGCAGAAGGGTGGTTTGAGCTCTGCATTACCAACTTACTAACTGCTGGATGGGTCAGTGTGATGTAAAGTCTGTCCTTGAAAAGGATGTCCAGACTTTTTCTAACAGGTGGGGATAGGAACAGAGGTGGAGTCACTTCATTAAGGAGACAAGGATGGGAAACTGCTCACGTAAAGTTCATACTGCAAAAGTGGAGATGTTTAGTTGTCACCAGGAAAAAACATAGCCAGCATAGTGCACAGGGTTACTGCAGGGCAGGACACCAGGGCTGTTCTCCAAAGTAGAGGAGAAGGACTGAGCGACAGCATTGGAGCAGCAGAGCAAAGATCGGGACACCAGGGTCTGGAAGCAACATTGCTGAGCTCAAAGCCCATTTTTGCCACTGACTCCCTGCATGGCTTTGTGTAAATCTCCTTTGCACCTCAGCTTACTGCTGTAAACCACAGGGAGAAAAAAGTGGGGTGGCTTCCAAGGAGTGTTGGACATGTCAGCCACTGCTAGCATGTGTTTCAAGAGCTGCTAAGAAAGAGCTACCAGTGCAAGCAATGGATCCATCAAGGTCTACTGGGATGAGCTTATTCACTGAGTCTTCGGCCCCTATCATACTCTCCCCACAGCAGGGCCAGCCAGTGCTGGGAGGGCCATCACACCGGGAGGTGCCGGGCAGTCACTGGACTTGCGCTGCCAGTGCCACTTCAGCTTGTTTGTTTTCCTTAATCCCAGGCGACAGCATCTCTGACATGGCAGCAGCATGATTAAGATGATCCAGCATTGCTGTCACAAGCATGTAATTATGGGTTTCCTGTGTCACTCCTGCTGGGAGGTCAGTGACTTGCCCTCCCTCACTCCAGCAGTGGGAGAGGACAACTGCCAGCTCCCATCTGCCTCTTAATCTCCTGCCCAGCTCCAGCCTCCACAGCCTTGGTGAGGTGTGGGCAGGCTGCAGTGCACAGCCAGGCTGGGGAGGGACCGCAGGCTGAAGAGGGGTCAAGGAAACCCAGAGCAAAGAGGAGGGGAACAGGGAAGTCCGGAGAGATGGGGCCTTGAAGGGATGCTGCAAATGGCCTCCTCTTTGCTGGCACTTGGTAATCTTAGTTTTGCCAAGGCTCTGCGGTGAAGTGGCATATGTGGAGGTAGCTTGATGGCTGCCAAGAAGTTGCCTGGTTTTCAAGAGGGGTGCCTGGTGGGTTTTGGGAGACTGTCCTTCAGACCCTACAGGGGACCTGCCTTTTCAAGGGTGACCTTGGTCCTGGCGAGAGGGAAAGCACTCCCCTCATGAGCACAGGGGCCTGCCAGGGGCCAGTATCAGGGCTAGACTGCCTGTGGATGCGGAAGAGTGGAATCTGTGGCCTGTTCCCCCTCCCATGATCCTTTTAAGACATAACATAATACATCTGGAACCATCCTGAGAGACCTGGGCAAGCTTTCCCATTCCCTACATCCATATATCTCTGCCTACAAGTAAATGAAGAATGGGAGTTTTGCCACAGTCTGCCCCAAGTTCTCCCCAAAGGCACTACAAAATTATTTAGGAGGCCTCCAGGGAGTCATCTCACTCTTCAACATCTATGTTTCCCCTGCAACTAGCAGGCTGGTCAGGGATGCACAGAGAAGCCACTCTCAACAGATCAGT
>JAVSBS010008428.1:58363-77579 GCA_033124195.1 Coracias cyanogaster
GCGCTTTTAACAACTTTTTTCTTTGCATAAAACATTAGTTAGAATTAATTATAGGGTCTGGTGGATGTAATATTGGTGGCTCAGCATGGTTAACAGATCAGTTTCTGAAGCTGTTGCACATGGGATTAGCTGCAAATCGCAGCAGAGAAGGACCCACTGCTGGCCTGTCAGAACAAGAAGAGGTTTTGTGCTGCATTTGCTCCTGAAGAAGGCAGGGGTTTCCTCAAGCTCTATTTGTTTAGTGACCCCTACGTAAGGGAATCCATCACATAGCCTCCTTTATTAATGCTGGCAATCATCTGCAACCAGCTGTTGCCCAGCTGTCAGAGCTGGTATTGAACAGGAATCCCTGCACAGAAAGCCCCATCTCCTCACACTTACAGACCTAGACTCCAAAAGAGACTTAAGGAAGAGCCTGGGACAATATGGCAGCAGCCTTCTTAGTGGGGCTACTGGTACAGGCAGATGCAGTGGACCTTACTCCTACTCACACGGCAAACTGCACCTCAGCCCCAGGCTGACTGTGTCCCCACAGAGTCCAGTTTCAGTGCTCACCTGTGGCAGGAGCAGAGCACTTCTGTCTGTGAGGAGCTGCCACATGGTCACTGGTTCTCAGCCTCAGCAAAGCTTAGCTCTCTCCAAAGCACCAGATGCCATTGTGTATAGATGGGGGTCAAAGCCCAGATTCAGACGTTCAGGCCAAAATGTATTGGCACCTCATACATAAAGCAAGCTGTGAACTGAGTCTCAGTTCTTCCCTTACTGAACCAAACTATTTGCATCTAGCAAGGCATACCTTCCAGAAGGACATCCAGTTTCAATCCAAAGACATCAAGAAACAGAGAAGCCACCATCATCCACAATAGAGTCCTCCAGTGAAAAACTTCTGCCTTCTTCATATCTTGGGTCTGGTTGTCGTGAGCTAAGAAGCAGCAAATCACACATTAGTCACGTTTACGCATAACAGTTACCAAGAGCTACAGTCTTGAAGTAACTGCTAGATAAACCTAAAGGGGAGAAGACGGCAGCAAGGACTTTTGCAGGTTTCCTCTAGAGTATGTTGCATTAGAAAATAAATGAGCTTGCGCATAAAGCGTGCTGTAAGCAGGGGCATAATCTAGAACCCCACAGAGAGGGACGGTTTCCGAAGGCATGCTAACAGCCACCCCAGCCTTGTGGCATTGCTCAAACAGTCAAGTTTTTATCTGAAACAGAAAACAAAGAAGTATGGAGGTCCTTCAAGTGAAGCCTCCCAAGAGCAGCCTCACATCCCAAGAAGCTCCAGCTAATGCATGGGCTTAGGGGTTACTGTGTGGTTTAGCTATAAAGAGCCTTCTTGAAGGGGTAGCACAAAGCTATCAGTGGGAGTGCAGAGACAAGTTGGATGAGGCATGAGACTGCTATGTAGATCCTGCCAACCACCCTTCCCACTTCCTCCACAGGGAGCAGAGGAGAATGCTGCAGCACACTGGCCTGTGGTGAGATCGGTGCATGCCCCATGTATCTGGTCTGCGCACTCCAGAGATGGGGCCTCCACATTAAAACCAGACATCCTCCTCCTGACTGTTTGCACAGCCAGTCCCTGAAACTCCCCTGGTTTCTCTCTTGCACCCTGAATTCACATGACACAACAACTCTGTGCTTTTGAATGGGCTCCGGGTGATTCATTGGCACATACACAATGGCCTGTTTTAGCATGAGGCCTGGGAGGAGCTCTACCTGCCACAACAGAGATAGTGCTCCTTTCTGAAACATTTCCCAGGAGGAAAACCCTTCACCTCTACAAGGGCCATCATCATGCTGGCTGTGCCCCTATGGGGTTAGTGGTGAGTGACAGCTGCAGAATCTCCTCCCAGGATGGGGAAGCTAATCACTTCCCTTGACAGCCCCCGGGGTGGGAACATGTCCTGTAGCAGATGAGTCCCAGGGTGCAAAGCCCAGAAGCATTTCTCTGTATTGAACCAGTGGAGGAGACACCAAATTTGCACATAACGCAGGTGGCTTTGAAAGCAAACCAGAAGATATCCTTTAAACATCAGGCAGGGAAGAAGCAGGCAGGTATTTGTCATCTACAGGACTATTCGACTGGCTAGGACCACCAAGGCCATCTGTCCCAGTCCCCACAACTACAGGCTGATCACAGTGACATTCACCCCCCATCCCCTCCATTGCCCACATCATGAAATATGTCATTGTTCTCCTCTGCAGTTCACAGGAACTTCTCCTGGTGCCCTAGGAAAGCAGACCGTGTCATGCACTACAGAAGGTTAAAAAATTATTCCTGATAATCTGATTTGGATGGAAATACTTTCCTGATCCCAAATCTGGCATTCTTTAAGGCTAGACATGTCAGAAAGGCCTTGCAGGAGTTTCTTTGTGCCACTAAAATCACCACAACACCCCACCACATCTTGTCTCTAGCATAGCCAGTGTCTGGTACATCAGGGCAAAAAATAAACCTTTTAAATTTCTTTTCAGTATTCTTTCTAAGTGAATCAAAAAGGAAAAAACTTGCTGGTGGGTTTACATGGGCAACCTGAGACAGGGATTAATTTAGCAGAATTGTGTGTATTAACCTGGATTAATTATTATGCTGCAACAAACTGAAATGAGATCACTTCTCATGTCCCTTTTGGCAATACCACCAACTGGAACATCCAAAACTCAATATTGCAAGCTTTATTCCTCCAGTCCAGAACCCTGTCATCCGATCCCCTCCATAAATTCAGCAACCGTGCCAATGAATTATTCAGCTGTCCTTAGTCTTATGCATCAGCTGCTACCCCCTTGTAAGACCAAGATTACAATGAATGGGAAGGACAAAAAGTTAAGACAGTTTGCTTTGTCTGTAGCTAGAGAATGCCCTAGAGCACCTCCCAGAAAAAGGGCCAGAGCTCCCCGAAGTGCTTGTGCTCTTCTAGCTAAGACGCAGAATGACCATGGGGAAGGGCAAGAGATTCATCCACTTGATATGAGTCTCATATTAAGACTGTTTGTCAAAGTTGTATCATTTAAAGCTCATGGTCACTGAGATTTCTACAGAACACCATTTTTCACTGGTTTGGTGTTTTTGCTTGTTTATCTCACCCACACATGTAACTGGTGTGGAAAGTACTGACAGGACGTGACTCAGAAGTACAGACAAGCGTATCCCTCCACATTTACGCAAGTGTATTCCCAAGAATTTGCTGCTGAGGGTGGCTGCATTGCACTGGATGTAACAGGTACTTGTACAAAACTTCCTCAGGGTCCTCTCAGTGCATGTAAATGATGCTTCCTTGGACACCCTGGGATGGGAAACAGCCATACTTACTCAGGCATTGGCCTGTGACAAAGGACACAACATCACAAGAGCTACTGCTTTCTGCTAACAAAACTAAGGAACATTTTTGTGATGTTCCTTCCCAAAAAAAAAGTACATCCCAAAGAAAACAATTTCCTCCTGAAAACAATAATTTTCCTAGGAAGTACAGCATATCACAGAGGACTGGTGTTTGTCACCTCTCTTAACAAGCTGATGGAGGGTGGTATGTTCTGAAGCATAAGGTGGGAACATCATCCTACAGCTAGCTGACTCTGCGCTAGGGAGTCAGGCCCAGCCTCACCCATGATGGCTCTGCTGATCTTTATGTGCTAGAAATGTGATTAATCTATTCAGAGCTAGGTCTAGTGGGGAATCTGCAAAAGGCTCAGCAAGGGGAAAAGAGATGCAGATGAACAATTTTTTGGTCTTGCCATAGAAGGCCCATCCCACAGCTCTGACAAAAGGAGATTGAGACTGTGAGCTCTGCAGGAGAGCAGGGGAGAACTGAAAGCCAGCTGAGGAAAAGCAAAGCTCCTTTATGCTCCTTTGGGACACTTCTTGGAGTTCCTGACCAGCATACCATTGCCAACTTCTGAAAGAGACAGATCCCAAATGACAACAAAAGACAGTGTTTCTGGGAGTTCTGAAACAAAGATCCCTACAAAGAACGAAAGCAGGACAAATATGGCCACAAAGACATAGGAATGGCACTGAAGAAGCTGAGCCTGCCACCAAGTTGTGCAGAGTATCATCAAGTCATTAGGCCGTTTCTATGTGTAAGTGTCATTCTTTCTTGAGGTATGATTGCCAAGGTCAAAGCTCCAGAGAAAAGCAGAACTTCTGAAAAACAATACACAAGTGTAGTAGAGCAAGCATGAACCAAACTTTTGATTGCAACACATAACACCTCCGTCAGCAATTCCAGAAAACTCCAATATCCTTCATGACAAGAACCAGTAAACTTTGCATCCTTGCAACAAAGGCATTTCAGTTTTACTGCTGACCAGGAAACTGAAGCACCAGGAGATTTCAGCCAGTGTTTCTAAATGTGGAAGCCTTAAATCAGATGTCTAAAAGCTTGCAGGCATGTTAGAAAGGGGCTTGGTCTTTCCAAGATTCTTCGTGTCCCCACTGTTACTAACTGAATAATTGCCAGCTGACCTACTTCAGTGTCCATGATTACAAAACCTCTCCTTAAAGGTGACAGGCTATTATTATTATTATTATTATTATTACTAGTGATACAAGGGCCCAATTCAATCACTCCATTCTTCTAATTAATTCCAAGGCTCCCTATGCCATTTCCATCTGATAAGACAGAAGAGAAGGCTGTCATACACTTTGCTTAAGATCTCTCCAGGCTTTCACAGTTACCTCTTGCACAGATTTTTTTTCCATCTTAAGGCAGCAGAGTCATGCATGACTATGTGGGGCCATTTGATCCTATCACTTTCAAACAAACGCCCCCCTGGAAATCAGGTGTTAACAAGTCCAAGCAGGAAAAATCAGTGTCCCAAGACCGTGGATGACTGTAGTAGAGATCTGTATTAACATGTCCTTTCCAGGCCAAAAGAGAATTCACAGCTTTTTACGGTAAGCTAACTTTATCCAAACTTCTGGTTTGGATCACTGAGTCGGATGTTTGAACAAATCTACTCACTGCTCCTCTTATGGCAGTACAGCAAGGAGCTTATATGACAGGGTTGATACTATGTTGTTAGATAAAAGCACACAACTTTTTGGACATCAAAAAAGTGACCCTTCATCACTTACAATGCAAGTAGGAATTCCTGTCCATGAAAATGCTAATCTTAACACTTTCCCAGTCTGGGTTAAATTAGTAGCATTCATACACAGCACTTCGGGCCATTTACAAGGGGCATTTCCTGCAATCAAAAACATATGTCCCATAAATGGCCCAGTTCTAAGTTTGCTTTCCTAGAGCAGCTGGCCATTCCTGAGAATACAAAGGAGAATATTTAAGCAAGTGTAGTGTTCTCTGATACCCAGAGCTGGCTGGGAAATAGAAATCCTTCCAGCAAGAAAAAAAAACGATAGCAACTGAGTCTCTTTTTAAGGAAAATACTAGACTGAAAAATCAAAAATTATGTTTTCATTAGAGTTCCACAAAAATCATGCTTCACAAGAACCAAAATGAAAACTTCTGGCTTCCTGGCTGCCCATCTGGTAGGGACTTACTTGATTTCTGGTGCAGGTGAGCTGTCAAAAACTTGGCAGGCGAACTTCCCATCTCCCAGCCTTCTTGCACCTCTGACTGTTCCTCTGTGTCTCTGATTTCTGGACCTGAGGAGAAGGCTGGATGGCTGAGAGCTGCATGGAAAGATCTCAGCTAGCTTGCCTACAACACTATCAGCAATTTTATTTTCTCCTCACAGAAAAAGAGCCAAGGATACTTCAGTTTGATTTTTCCCCATGGAAATCTGCAATTTTCTTACAGAAACTGCTGAGTTAGTGAAAAGGGCATTGTCTATCAGAGAACTATTCTGATGGAAAATTTCCCAACTAGCTTTATTAATACCCTTGACATTGTTTTGTCATTCCTCCTATTTGTGTATCAGTGTCTGGCCACCGAACCAAATTTCTAGCCAGGACTTTCATAGCTGTTGTTCCCAGGGGGCCATCATGTAATTCTTGGAGTACACTAGACCTGAGATTTATTACAGTAACTGCTCTAGTGCCACACGTTAGGCAACCTGGACATGTATTTCAGTACTCGCTCTCCACCCAGGATGGCTCAAAGAGGCTGTGTGCTAAGCCCATCTCCTCATCCTTTCATCAGGTACCTCTCAGGCCTGACTTGCTCTCAGTTTCACATTGCATCAGGGTACCTGTCACTCACCAAATGCTTGCAGTACCAGTCACTACATATTCCTACTATGCTACCAGAGCAGGTAGTACCCCAGAAAACCTTCCCTCTCCCCAGCCAGGCTGTTACTGCTAACACTGAATTCAGCATTTGACATTTGCAACCAGAGTAAATTGTTTCCTCTTGAGATAAGCTGCAGTTAAACCGCTGACCTCCCAAGACGACACGTGGATCTTTTCTCTGGGTGTGAGCACAGTGCTATAGACTGACGCCAGCAAGTCCCAAGCGCAGGTCTTTTCAGTATCTTACCCTGACAGCTGGCTTTCAGCATCAGTGTTTCAGGTCCATGGGGAAGTGCTGCAAGATCATTTTACAAGCAGAGTTTCACTTTCTGGTAGCCCCAAGTTCTTTGCTTCATCTGAGGCCTTAGTACATTATGTGGATCAACATTATTTCTGTCCTTTGTGCACTGGTCTATTTAGGGAGTGTAATATTGTCAATGTATTGGGCAAGACCCCTTGGTAATAACTGCCTGTCCCCAGAAAGGAAGAAAATTGTGACATATCTTCTAGTTAAGGTGCCTTGAGAATAGCCTCAAGCATTACTGGTCATTTATGAAAATCATCTGCAAGTCCCACAGCACACAATTGAGCCTCTGGAAGACTCACTTTTCCCTTATTTGCTGTCCATGCATTCCTGACAGCCACACCAACACCTTGTTGTCACTTCCATTAACAGTTATGTTGTCTGCATAGCCTTGAATGGTAAAAACGCTTTGCAATAGCTGGCCCTCCACCAGAACATGGGTGAGGAAGCTATCCTAGTGCTAGTCTGTTATACTGAAGTAAAAGCTTGTGTGCATTATTCACAGGGTATTTTTTTGCCACTAGCCAGCGTTCCCATGTGGCTGATAGGTTTTGCTTAGTCAAACCTAGGCAAAGGATACCCATCTTTTCTCATGGCAACTGGAGAACCATCACAGAATGACAAGCCCTCTCTTTCCTCCCCACTGGCACCACATCCTCCCTCGGTAACCCCTGAGAGCATCCCAAGTCCTGACCATGTTGTTCCTAGGTCGTTTTGCCCTACACAGGTTGTCACACAGATGGGTCCACAGAAACACAGTGGAATTAAAAACACATTTCTCTTTCAAGCAAAGCTTTCTCTCATTAATGTTTTCAGTTCTGATATTCTCCTGAAAGACTTTCACCCCAAAGGGGTGACTGTCCCCCAGAGGAGGAACAATAAAGGTTTTGTTTCAGGCTGTTCGATGCTGTTGCAACTCCCTGTCTTCTGGAGTAGCTGTATCCTTTGACACAGCAGTTCCTAGAGCACGTTTTAAGGGCAAATCAGCCTCAGTTAATAACCGTTTTTGTATTGCTTCATTTTACATACCACACACTAACCGCTCCCCTGACACAGCATTTAAACTCTCTCCAAACTGGCAATACACTAGTAATTTCCTTAACCCCGACAACACATATTTAGAAATTGTTTCATTTTCCTTTTTTTATATTGCATTTTTCAGGAGCTCAAATGCACTGCTATCGCAAGTGCCTTTATGGAGAGAGGATTTGGGAAAACTTCCACCATCTCAGCAAGCACTGGTTTAACAGAAGCCACTAGTCTGTGGTTTCCTCTTCAGCTTTTTAGCAGTCACTGTATTCCTGGATTATAATCCCACTCTGGTCACCATTTCTTGTTTTTCTTTCCTTCTTAGACATAACACGAACAGCCACACGGCCACGGATGAGCACTTACTGAGTATACACAGCAGCTTCTCCCACTACAACTTGGCCATGAGCACAGAGTAAATATTGCGTTCTTCTTCAGCACTTCAGCCCGTCTTCTTAACCACTTATTTGCTCACTGGAGGCTGTTTTTCTTAGGGATGTAAAGAGTTGGTTTGATTCTACATCCTTCCAGAATATCTGTGAACTGATCTTGGGCACTTGGTGATCTCCACATCAGGTGCTGCTCTCATGGCAGTGAATCCTCGCTGGGTGGAGTTCAAACACCCAGGTGGTTGTATGTACGTGGTCAGTGGTGTGGAGGCCTTGCCACAGCACACAAATAGCTCACACCACTGCCAGTACATGTCTCTGCTCACAGCTTCAGGCTTTCAATCTCCTTTCTTCTTTCTTCTCTATAGGGGACAATGTGATGTCTTTGCTTTCCAGGTCACAGTCCTGGGTGGCACAGGCTGGCTCACACCTCCCCTGCCCTTCTCCAGGAGCATCTCGCCCTAGCCTTGACACACCTCAGCTCAGGGTCAGCCCCGACCTTCCTTTAGCATGCATCAGTGCAGTGGCCACCTGGTCAAACTGTGTCCCAGCTTCAACCATTGTGTTTATTTCTTTGTTTTTCCCTTGTTATCACTCCCCTAAACACCCATAGTGCCAAAAACACTGGAGCCCCACTGCAGCCCCAATAGCTGTAGCCCTAGTGCATCTCACACCAGGCTGCACTGTGTTCCCAGACCACCACTGCTTACCACCGCTGCTGCTGCCCCTCGCAGGGCACTGGCCCCAGAGCCTGACAGCTCCACCCAAGGAAGCTCAGCTGCACTGGCACAGTATGACCCCTGCCCAGAGCCTACAAGGACAGCTACATCTCTCCTCTTATCCCCACTTTGCTGATAGAGAAACCAGAGCAAGGAGACCCATACCACACAGCAGTCTGGGGGACTCAGCCTTCCTGTGTGCCACTTCAAATGCAGCAGCCAGCTGCCAGAGCAGGTATGAGTGAGTGTCCTATAAGCCCCATGCCATGGGGATCTCTCCTGGCATCACAGGGCAGTGCGAGAGGTGCTTCGTGATGTTTGATTACTCTATGGGCAATGTCTCTGCTCATGGTCAAGCAAGAAAATGTCTTCTGTGCATCACTTCTGGAGGGCACGATAGGGAGCAAAGAAAGGGGGCCCAGGTATCTTCGGGAAGGGCGGCAGGGACATTTGGGAACAGTTCATCCATACACAGGTACAATCCAGGCACCTGTGTGAGGAAAGGCATTTTTTACACCTCCCTTCTGGCACCACAGTATATTCTGGCAGAGCTGTGGAAATTCACTTACGGTGTTACATCATTGGGACCTGGCATGAAAAGCTGAAAAGGAAGAGGCTTCACCAGGCACCCAAGTGCTGGCTGCAGGCGCAACAGCGTGGTTGGAAAGGTACTGAGAAGGCAGTGAGTCACAGGTACAGAGTCATGTCAGAAAGGGAATACCAGCTTGTCCCCTCCCAGTCGGGTTTCAGAAGGAGTTAGCTCCTGATAGTGGCATTTTCCATGCAAACTTGGCAGCGCTGGTGATGCCCAGGATTAGCTTCTCCTGCAGGTGGAAGGGAAAGCCAAGTGATACTTGGGGTCGTGCCAGCCTGATCCTCATGCAAAAAGAAGACCTGGCTATTTCCAGGCTGTGCTTCTTTCTCTTGCCTCCATGGGAACCACATCCCCCAGAGGAGACAGGCCAGAAGGGCAGAGGGAGAGACAGAAAAGCCCAGGAAGCTACTGCTGCTGTTGCCAGATGTGCTACCTAGACTGGCCTGATGCTGCAGCAGAGAGGGGTGTTGCAGGATCCCCCCACTGCAGAGAGAAAAGCAGTCACCATGACTAGTTATTTTCTGGGGCTTGTCCTACCTCCCTGACATGGTCCCACTCTCCCTGCCTCCCTCAGGCACCGTGCACGCACCAAACCTCACAACAGCTGCAAACTCTCACTGCTTCTACAGAAAACAACAGGCCAGCAACTGCACTCTGTTTTCTTTTAGCTTAAATATGACAAATGTTAAAGAAAAGACAAATAATTACTTTGGCCTAAAGTTCAGGATGGACAACAGTGAAAGTCAGGCCATAGTCAGTTTTAAGGCAATTGTCTTACATTTTACTGTCTTGCAAAGCATCGGTGTCGTGCCCTAGGAAAGGGCTATTGTCACCTTTCCAAAGGCACCAGGCTAAACAGCAGCTCTACAGAGTTCAAGGCAGCCAGTCTGACACAGCATAGAGCTCAAAGACATGATTTCACATGAAAAGCGGAAGCCATTCAGCAGCATCTCGGGAATAGGGGCTGCAAATGAGGACCAAGCTATCACAGGCATTCAGGGGGCTGCAGGAGAAGGGCAGAGCTGGGACGCAGGGTTTGGCCAGCCAGGGCTGTGGGGCTGGAGTGAGGAAAGAGGCTTTAGGCTGGATGAGCTGCAGGTAGGAATGAAGGGCACGAGATGAGCTGCACGGGTGACGTTTCTAGAGTCGTGCATCTGCAACACACTTGACTCTTGCTTCAGCCCTTGGTCTCTTCACCCTTAATGAGCCACAGTTGTTTGTTTGTTTGCAGAAATTTCCAACCCAAGAGTAAAGCTGAAGTTGCCCGAAGCAGTGCTACTATCCACACACTGGCTGACCTCACGCATGTATATGCCAGGGATGCCTATGCACCATACAGTAATGGCCTAGGACCTGCAGCTTTAAACTCCAGCTGTAGGTGTTGCATCAGGTTATATAAAGTTCAGTTGCATCACGCACTGTTGCACAACGCAGCCTGTGACTGACGGCATCATGCCAAACCCTGCTTCATTCATCAATCAGGTCTCATAGGCCACAGCAAGCTGGTCAGGAGATAAGTGTCTGCTCCTCGGGGTAGCCCACTGTGGGAACAGCCTGTCCCAGCTCACCACACCCTCCCAAAACGTGCAGGGGGAGCTGCCGCCCAGGTCTCTGTTGTGTTTGGCACAACAGCAACACAAGAGCCCAGTGAGTGAATAAGGTGCGAGCTGCCCAGGTGGCCTTCTCTTGAACAGAGCTGAGACAACATCTCCTCAGAGAGACCCTCTACTGGCACTGCTCTGCGGGAAGCTCTACCAGGTTCAGCACCCAGCACTCACCTCACCAATGGTGTCCCTCTGAGGCACTTCATGTAGCTGGTCTTGGCCAGCCCAGCACAGCACTGAACCTGGCCAGTGCAGCCCCTCCACTGTACATAGTCATCAGGATCCACAGAAAGCATCTGCAAATCAGCCAGGGCCAGGGTACCATACCAGCATTGTCCTGCTCGAGCAATTCAAGCCATGGGCTAATGGAAAAGGTGGCGAGTGGCCTTCCAAGAGACAAGGCTGATGGAAATGGCCTGTCCAAATCAGCTGGAAGCCAGAGACCACCAGGAGTGCATCTAAAGGCCAAAGGGGCTTTGCTCCAGAGAGCCCCTGGCCCCAACACCTGCCAGTCTCCTATGCAACACCTCTCCATGGACATGCTGGGCTACCCGTGGTGGCAGGCCTGGCAGTGTTCAGTGGATTCACTACTGTTGTGTGAAATGCTGTGTTCTTGCTAAACGGCTCCCCTCCTCTGCTAAAAGTGCAATCCCAAGATGACCCACTCCAGGGTGCGGCATTACAAGCAGTGGCCCATCCACCAGGCTGAACTGGATGAAAGCCCTATGGCATGGGAGGGTCTCCTCTGGGAGGGGTGCAGGGGGGGATCTACCTGTGCAATGAGGTGCTCTGTCCCCCTCCAGTGGCAGAGATTTTCAGAAACCAGTTACCAGGCTTCACTCTCCCAGTTCACCTAGCCACAGACATCTCACACTTTTCACAGCCAAACACTGGCATTTAGGACCACCAGGCAATGCCACACGTTGTAGCCATGGTGGGCTCCAAAGCCACCAAGACATCACGCCAAGAAAGTCCTCACCAAGGAAGGTGCCTGGCAAGAGGTCCAGTAGCCTGTGGTAGACCTCAGCCAACCACAGCCTGATCCTGTGTAGACCTTGCCTTCAGTGCAGGCACCCAGAGCTTTGTGCCTCTTATATTCACTTAAAAGAAATAGAATTTTTGTCTTCTGATTCTTTCCTGTCCAGAACACCTTTGCTAGAAATGGATTGCCAGTATCTCTGTATACAGAATTACAGGCCTTGCATTTACCATGCTTACAATTTCCTCAAGGAGCTATAATTGAGCAGGGACATGGACTGGTTGACTGCAAGCCTACCTGCCTCTACAGTACTTGTCCCTCCACAGGGGAACATCCCAGCTTTTGTGGAAGACCCCAAGAGTGGGCTCTCTCTCTCAACAGGCATCCACCCAGATTACAGCATGGAAATGCTCAGGTGATTTTCCTAGAGCAGTTCTGGTATGGGGATGATGCAGCACAGGCAGGCATGAACCCAAGTCCCCTGCAGACCTGATCACCTTCAGGCAAAAGGAACATTCTCCAGGCTGGGCATGAACTTGGCATGGGGAAGATGAAGGTGAGAGGTCTGGGAAGATAAGGGAGCCTGACAGGCTGGCACGTCTTGTGTTTTCCATCTGTGCAATGACAGGAAGAAAACATGTCCACACCCTCATGACTGATTTTGCCTACCAAGATATCGTACATTAGCTGCAGCAGGAGCACACACTGGTGAAGAGACTTGCAACCAACCATGGCCCAACTCTCCAGCAGCTAACTGTTCCCTCCAGGACAGCACTCAGCAGCCACAAGCTGGCTTTGTTGGGCTTGCTCAGGCTGTTGAGTAGGAGGATTTAATATCAGTCAGCCAGTGGTGAACTGTTTAAGATGTGAGGGCAGGCTGGGCTGGAGGAGGGTATGGAGAATTTGTTGGACCTACTGTGACCTCTGCTGGCTTGGCCTGAAATTGGTGTAATAGTTGGCCTGGTCTCACCAGAGTGTGGTGGGACCTGGTCCTCCTGCTGCAGGGCTCCCACCCTGCAGTCCCCTGGGGATCATTGTCTCTAGTTCGGTCTTTGCTCTTACTCCTGATGCAAAGCCCCCAGCTCCTCTGGAAAGAAAATCAGCCTCTAATTCCAAAGACAACATCCTTCTGTGGTCCCCAGGCATGCCAAGTTTAAACTATAATCACAGAAAGCTAGGTGAGGTCAGGGAGTGTCACATTGAGATGGAAGATTTCCATGGAGCAGTGGTGTCCTGCTCCAAGGCGGACTGCTGATTCATGGGCTTCCTCCCATCCAACTGCAAGTGCGGCCACTGTTAGGCCTACGCTATAGAAAGGATCCTGGAAGGTGCTGGAGCGGATCCAGAGAAATGCAACGAGGCTGGTGAGAGGTGTGGAGAGCATGACCTATGAAGAATGGCTGAGGGAACTGGGGTTGTTTAGTCTAGAGGAGAGGAGACTGAGAGGAGACCTTATTGCTCTCTACAACTACCTAAAAGGAGGTTGTAGCAAGGCGGGTGTTGGTCTCTTCTCCCAAATTACTAATGATAGGAAATGGCCTCAAGTTGCGTATGGTGAGGTTTAGATTAGATATTAGGAAGAAATTATTTACTGAGAGAGTGGTTGGGCACTGGAATGGACTGCCCAGGAAGGTGGTAGAGCCACGATCCCTGGAGGTGTTTAAAAAATGAGTGGATGTAGCACTTGAGGCTATGGTCTAGTGGTTAGGGAGATGCTGGGATGAAGGTTGGACTTGATGATCCTGGAGATCCTTTCCAACCATTATGATTCTATGATTCCAGGGGGGATGCAAATGATGCCCTGAACAACGGTGACCATGAAAGGTCATGACAAGTGCCTGCTTGGGTCTCCTATGGATGAGCCTTGGAAAGGACGCCCCAACGAGGTGAGCAAGACAACTTATCCCCGTCAGAGTCTGGATCCACTCTCTCCAAGAACAAAGCTGGTTTAAAAGCTTCCTGCCTCTCCCAAGCCTGGCTGCTTGTTCCAAAACCCATGCTGCAATATTCTGCCCTCTCAAAGGCACATCAAGGACAATTTTTCCTTGGCAGCAAAGCTGCTTATGAAGGTTCTGCCTCAGCCTGGTGTTCCTGACCCTGGACAGAATCTTGTCCTCCCTCCTACCCCTAATCCCAAGTGGTGCCGCTACATCTTGTACATGACCACTGAGAGAGCTCACTGACTTAAATGGTTTGCATTTAAAAAAAAAAATCTTTCTACAATTAAAGCCAGTTTTGTACCCCTTTGTAACCCACTGAGTGGTCCAGCTTGAAGACAACAGCAGTAGCAAAACCATAGGCACAGGAAACCTCAGTGCAGGAGTAGGAATGAATGCTTTGGGACAAAAACCTCTGTCCATCTTTGCTGCCAGGAAAACTGAAGCACTGAACCATGCCCCTGGGGTTTTGGAACCCCAGAAGAAGCCATTGCATCACTTCTCTTTAGCTCAGGGTTTTGATCTCTTCTGTGCAGGCAGAGAGCAGGAAGCTTTCTTTTTTAAAGGAAATCTGAGCTTTCAGTTTAATCCTGTGTTTTCAGGAATGCCCAGATCTTAAGCCAAGCCTGGAGTTTGGACTGTTTTAAATAGATGTTGTGTGACATTTCAGAGCTAGTTGCATTTAATTGGTGACCTAGAGTCTGTTCCCATTGCTTTGTATGAAGTTTTCAGTTATAGTTTGATGAAAAACACTAAAACATACTCACCCACATAGCCCTCTCCAGCCTCTACATATAAAAAGCAATACAGAAAGGGAGAGAGAGGGAGGCAAAAGCATTAGCAAACCAGTAGGGTACTGAACCTCACTTTCAAAATCAAAACCAGAGACTCATTGGTGGTGACACATTAACGTGTCACAAGCTGCTCCCATAAAAGACACCACAGAACTAGTTTTGATTGAGTGTCTGTGCTTTTTTCCTATGCAAGCTACTGCCTCTACAGCAACACAAATGTTGAGCAGGAGAACTTTTCTAGTAGTTTCATGTTCTAAGCACAATTCCTCCTGCAGCACTGAACAAGACGAATGCTCATACAGCTTCAGTGGGGTTTGCGCTCATCTGACCTCTCTTGTAATCCAAAGACTCTTCATTGCAGCAAGCACACCTTACTCCGGGCTGTTTGTTCCTGCTAAACATAGGACAGATTCTCACCAGTGCTGCAATATGTACTGAACAAACACTGTGTTGTGATTTAAAAATAAGATCTGGTGAAATGAAAAGCTGAGGCATTTCAAACCTCCTAGAAGACATTCCTGGGTTACAGGGATGTCTTTGGAAAAGCCAAGACACACAGACACATGACACAATACATCCTTATCAGCCAACCTTTGTCCTGACCCATCAGACTGCTTCTCTACTATATGACGTATAGTATGGACTTGTGGACTTGACCGTATTGTGATGCTTTAGTAAGAGCCTAGCCTTTCTTTAGCAAAGGGGATTGTCCATATAGATGAGGAGAACTGGTTGGTACACCTCCAGATAGCTGACAGTGCCATTGCAGAAAGTATTGACAGCAATGAATAAACAATGCTGAAAACCACAAGGTAGGAGGCTACCTTATTGCCCTTACTATTGCATTTTCATTGCAAAACCACCTAGAATATTCAAACTCTCGTCTTTAGGCCCAGTGTACAAAGCTGACATGCGTTTGCCAAAAGCTGAGGTCTGCCCCAAGAAACATGTGAATTGAGACAGGCAGGTGAATGACAAGCACAGAGGGGCAATGAAATGATAGAGGCAGCTCCTGAATACATGTCGTGCCCCATTCCATCGGCAGCTGAATTCTCTGAGTTGAGGCAATGTTGGTCTGAAGAAAAGCTGTACCATCAAGAGAGCTATGATGATTGTGACTGAGAAAATCTATTCTGCAGTATCACTGAAGCAAATCCCTCTGAGTCCATGAGGCAGGGTGGAGTGAAGCAAGATAACTTCAGGAAAAAGAGACTCAAACACTCCCAAAACAAGAGGCTCAATAACAAGCAAAGAGTGACCGAACAGGAAGGCAGTTGTGGGCTCTGCCGTGGGCTGTCGGCTGAATCCCCAAAGCTGGAAAGTTCCTTTTGGTGTCCATATAAATATTTCTGTAAGTTATTTTTAAGTGTGTGTTTTGAAACTGAAATATATTTAGACTAGTTAAACGAAAATGTGGTTTATAGAAGGCTGCTGCTTTAGAAATTTCCCACGCTGGGGAGTCTGTTCGGCCATGCTCAGTCCATGCCAGGGCTGCCAGGTCCTGCAGGCAGCTTCGCAGGCTGGGACCATGCGGGCAGCAGCGGCAGTGCGGGGCAGAAGCAGGGGCACCTCTCTCATCAGGGAGGAGAAGACAGCCATGCACTAGCCCCATTGTTGGCACAGGAAGGCTGGCAGCCCGTGCAATGCTTCTATGCTGCTTTTTGATCACAGCATACAAGAGTAGGGTAAGATGTGGTGCAGCACATGAAAGAGGGGAAGGGCCAAGGAGGAAATCCTGAATCTAGAGAAAGCAAGCATTCTCCTTCCTGTGAGCCATGGCCAAATAACTTTCCCAGGGCACAACAGAGGTCACGACAATAGTCTCTTCCCAATGCAACACAAATCTGGGGTACTCATCACATGTGATCTGATCCTAGAACACTTGCCACAGAATCAGGATGTTGTTTTGGCCAGGCTCCAGCCTGGCTTGAGCAGCCAGCACCCTTTCACAGAAGCAAAGGATCAAAAAAGTTCATGAGATGGACAGCACAGTCCCTCTGCCTGGTCAGTGGAGACTGCCACATAGGACCACGGCATGTCATGTTCTGCCTCTCTGTTTGCCTTGAAAGAGTTTCAATGGGTTGCAAACTTACTTTTCCTTGCACATCCAAAGCCGTTCTGCTGTGTACACTTGGACAGTTTTCTGTCCGATCCCAGAGACACATGCTTTGCAGTGGATGGTAAAGTCATCCTATCTGTGTTTAAGGCTGAAGGAGAAACACAACTATTTATGCACTAGTTCACATAAAATAATGCTGGGAGCGACAGCATGCAGCAAAGTACTTTTTCTTCCATTTTGTTTGCTTGCATTATCTGTCCATCTCGTGAGCAAAATTCTCACAAGCTTTCCTGTGGATTTCAGCCGGCTGGGTTGATTTAGGAAAAACCTTTTGAAGCTTCTCCACTCCAGCCTGCACAGTTGGATTGCTTTTCAGGGGAGTTCTGGGAAGTGCACATCCAACAAAATATCTTTCCAGGACTCTGATTTTCTTTTCCAGCTTTTATAGATAGTCCAGCTGGAACAAGAGCATCATGTATGCTATAGTTTAGAAATCTGACCTAGTTCCTTTAATCCGCGCTAGCCACGGGAGCTCTCAGAGGGCTCAGAAACAGTGCACAGCCTCACCAGGTCACTCACAACACAGGCTTTAAAGAAACAGTTTCATCCAAGAGTAAAAACATCCTTTGATGGATATTAAATTAATAAAAAATTGGGGGTGGGGGATACTTTGAGTTTAAGCAACAGCAAACTTCAAATGAGTCTAGTTTCTTCTGCAGATGAATGAAAGCTGAACTCTCTGCGATGCAGCCTGCATCATCCATCAAGCGCTCCTTGCAGGGGAATTCCAGAAAACAGAGCAAGAGATGTATCTGGTAAATACAAAGACAGGATTAACAGCAACTGACCCAATGGCAGGACCCTAATCAAGCTGTTGAAATGAAATACAAGGCTTACAGTAAGTCCCAGATTCCCTGTTTGCTGTGCTGCATATCCCCAACGCTTGAGGGGCGACATTCCCCAGTTGGTAGGCTGCCATCTGCAGAAAGGCTGCGAGGGGCATGGCAAGACCGCCAAAGTGTTATTAAATCCCAAACAAAAGCAATGTTGCTGCTTTCTGCCCCTCCCCCAGTGCTAGCCTTTGAGGTCCAGAAGTCACCTCTCGGAACACCATTTCTCCTCCCAAAGTCATCAGCCAAACATTTTGTTGTTCCTTTTATTTTCCCCTAAGACACAAAAGGGCTTCATTTTTTTCTTTTTTTCCCAAGTGAGGGGTTACACCTCATAATAAAGGAAGGGTGAGAAACCCACTTGTAGGCATCCTTTTCTCAGTATAAGCAGGGGTATTCATAAACCATATTCAGTCTGTTTGGAGTCTGTTCTCTTCCTGTGATGATAGGTGTCATTTAAAAAGTCAGAGGAGGAGCAGACCTGCACTCCTTCTGTCGAAGCCAACGACAACATTTCTTATCCTAAATCACTCTCATCTTTTCCCTCTCTCATTACAGAAGTGCTTTTCCCAGGCTCCCAGCCTTTCTCAATAGCAGCGCCCCAGCCCCCTCTGTTTCTTTTTTACCAGAGCTGGAGACTGTATTCCCTTCCCATGAGAAAATGCCATTATAATATTTGCTGCTTTTTCTCTTTTTCCCCTCCATCTCACTCCCATTTTTGTTTTCTTTTGACCTCAGTGGCACACTGGGAAGAGCTTTCCACCCAGCCATGCCCACTGATACTGAGCCTCCTGGCCAAGCAGCTACAGCTCCTTTAAAACACAGGCCTGTGAGCGAACGGTTTGACCAGTCCCTTGCCATGCACCTTCCCCCAGCTTGGTTTGCTTCTCTGGACCTCAGAGTCCAGAGGTTCCCACCCCCCTCCTCACGCCTCCTTCAGAGCAGAGATAACTGTCCCAGGGAGGAAACTTCTGGGCCTCGTTAGCAACGTTGTAAATGCATTTTGGATGCAGTCTTCATCTTGCAAAGTATCCCAACAGCAGCAACATACTTGTCTCATTGCTTTGATCAGGCTAGTCGAGGAGAATATCAAGAGTACAAAAAGGACATTTGTGAAGATCAGTTCTGAAAATTTAAGAGGTGGCCATTGCCTACCCTGTGCCAAAATTCCTCTTCCTACTCTGTGCAGCAAAACATTTGCAAGATCACGGGAGTTTTGTTTTGCTTGGCTTTAGGCAACGGGAATTTCACTTTTGTTTCCCAGGATTCACATGCAGCTGAAGGGGTTTTCCAAACCAAAACCCATCCTCCACTACGACCTGCAAAAAGATGGGCCCAAGGGGCATTCTGAACACACAAAAGCAGAGATATTACAATAATAGTAATAGTTTTAATAACAAGAACATTCAGGATGAGACAGGTAAACAGAAAGAAATAAAGGTGAGTTTTGGAAAGGCGTATAGACCCCACTGCTGCAGAGCTGATTCTGCTTTTGGATCCCCAGCATCAGGAGAAAACCATCCTTAGATACAAGTCACGGCACAGCCTCGCTGTTGGGTTTGTGCACCTGTACCTGTAGAATGTCAATGTTTGGCTTTGGTGAAGGGGAACCCCAACACCCCCATGTGCAGCTGGACCCCACAGGGGCAGCGAGCCTGTTGGGCTGGCAAGGCACTCGGCGTGCAATTTTCCCCACCTCTCTCTTTTTCAAAGGGTCCTTTCTT
>JAVSBS010008429.1:15874-26173 GCA_033124195.1 Coracias cyanogaster
GCTTCCCCTAGGAACTTATGGGAAAAAAATTCTATATGTAAAAAAGAACAAAAGGGAAGAAAATCTAACCCCCAACATAAGCAGAGGAAAAATCTAAAGCTGGTTAAGCTACCATTGCAAGTGCAAGTCAGTTCAGTGATTCAAAAGTCAAGGAAGTGCACACAGCAAACAATGTGGAATAGTGCTGTTAGTGGTATCCTAACACAGGAGAACAAGAACCATGTGTCAGTGTCAAGTATCTCCATTCAGTTATAAAATGGTTATATCAAACAGACCAGAGATAAACTTGACATTTTTGAGTTGAAGTGGCATCCTCTTGCAGTTTAAACACTAAGTTCATTTAGTTTTGAAATGTTTCATTTTCATATGTGCAAGAGCATACCATTAATAATATCAGACCTTACCATCACACCCTGTCACTTTTTTCTTTTCCCTATACCAGATAATTTCAGCAACAAGCTTCAAGCATGAAGGTGTGCCCTTCAGCTGCCTTTAGACACAAAGGTTCCAAATTGTGCATAGGACACGGTGCTGAGTTCACACCCTGGCAGTTTGGCTCTACAAATTGTTGGCTGTTTAAGCAGAATTCAAACACAGCTTGGCAGTGCTGCTTGTAGCCTGAGGTAGGCACAACGGAAGACCAGGAATGCCTAGTGAGTTTTTCCTAAGCGTCCTGCAGGGCAGATACATCTGTGTTTTACAATGAGTGCAGCCGACTAGCATAAACAGTTGATAAAATGTTCCTCCTTTGTCCATTGCCATGGAAGTCTCTGGCACCCTTCACAAGTACCTCAGCACGTACTGACATGTCTTGCCTGTGAGAAGAGTATAATGATTTGACTTGTCCGGTCTGTTCTCATTTTCTTCTTTGTTTTTTTTTCCTTTCCAGATGATAGGTACTTGTAGTGGAGTGTGATGACTTCTCAGCTGCACATCTCCTTTGGGCAGTCTCTTACATGATCCATGTGAAACTATGTTGTCCATTATACTCTTCATAGTCTCTCAACAATGAAGGTACCTTTCATTATGTGTTGCTGTCAGCAGGCTAGCCCTTGGCCTTCCTGCTAAAGGACTCAATGTTCCTGAATCAGCCCAAGGTTCCTCTTTTTTGCCTAGCTGGCTTTTTTATAGCTGAGCAGACTGCAGTTGTAATGCAATTGCTTGCAGATTCCACTGCCCCAGTCCCTTATAGGGCTACACGCCACACACACTGCCTTTCCATGCATGTGTGCTGAAGATTTCCTGGGACAGAAAAGCACTACAAGAGTTCTGCAGAGACTGTAAGTGAATGCTTAGAAGGAAGTGTAAAAGCAGGATTTAAAGCACTGGTTTAATCTCATTGAAATAAACATTTACAGCTTTTCTGACCTTTTTCTGTAGATCATGTCAAGCCCTTCATTAAGTTCACTGTGATTTAAAATTTAGAGCAACACTCCCTTTAGGCTGTTACATTAAAGTCCAGATGTGAGTGAATGTTCAGGCTCAATCTGAAATTTTCCACCAACTTTGAAATTCATAACCTTCAGGCAACTGCAGCCAGAAGGCTGGCTGCACATGCCTAATCATTGATCCCAAACAGGCACTCTTTGTATGCAATGGCAGAGGGATGATGCAGTTTCCCCCTTAATACTTTGAAATAAAGATAACAGTACTAACATGATAACCTTTGGCAGGCTATTTTCTTATTTACTCTACTGAAATATTGGTAAAACCTAGGATAAAGGAGTATTTCTTACTACCTTAAATTTATAATTCTGCTGCAACGTCAAATATTCTACAGCTGTTCTTCACTTAACATCACAGATCTGTATCATAATGATGTGCACAGAATGTCTTAACAAGGGTGATGCAAATAGGACTTTGGGAAACCAGCTTTGACTTTGGTCAAGGAGCTAGGACAGAATTTGGGAATATGTTTTGGAGGAACATCTCATAGCGCTGCAGGCCTAGGAACAGGAGTGAACATGTTTCAACCACACTACTTCTGGTTCATATTAGCAGGAAAGGAGTCTTCCCCAGCCTTAGTTGCAATTGCCCAGCCTGACTACCAGCACTGTTTGGCATTACTGTGTTGCTATTCATTTATAGCCCCGGCTCTGATTCCATCAGTTTCTGCCTTGTAATTTGCTTGAGGTCCTACATGATGACAGATCCCTACCCCAGGCTTAATGTGTAATTCTTGCCTAGTCAGCAAGTGGTCTTTCCCACTGTGTTGTGTTGCTAAAGCAGCTTTTGAGAGCCTGGAAGATAGATCTTCTAGATGGATGCAGCTATTCACCTTCCTGATGAAATTTTGTCAAAGTGCTCACATTTCTAACACTTCAGTGATGTAATTATTGTGTTTACAGTGTCATTTATGGTCTAGACAGTCATGGTACACATTCTCAGTGACCTACCAGCCTCAAGCTTGTCACAGGCACCTTCACTGTTTTGCTAAGCGTGAACCCTGCTCCTGTTCTTAGCTCATACCCAGGAGTGAGGCAAGAAGGGATGCATCCTCTACTCATTCCTTGCTTGTGTGTATGCCATTAAAAATAATGCAATCATGTAGTGTGCTTGTTTATATTAATCATTTGCTATAACAGGTTTTTTTTTCCCAATTACATCTCTTTATTAGGTGTAGAAACACATGTGGTTGAGCATCTCTCCTCAAAAGGAGGGGGGAAATACAGATATTTGAGAAAGCAAGTTTATGGATTCTTCAAATGGCCATGCTGCTTAGAGATTACAACTCAACCTCAAATCTGTGACCCAAGTCCCACCACCCCTCTCCTCCCTGAAGTTTCAGGAGTTTGAAGGCTGTGTGTGGGTGTTGCCCCTCAGTCTCTCCTGTAACTTCATGGTTACTTAAAAATCACACTGATTCACTCTGCTGGAGCCTCTTGCATATCCTGTGTTTCTTCAGATTTCCCCATTCTCTTTCCTTCTCCTCACTCCCATCCAGCGTTGCACATGCTATTCTGAAGTGACAAATCATGCTGCACTAGGCCACCCTGCACCCAGAGATTTCTCTCCTTGCTCATGGTCAGAAGTCTTTGCTGAAGCTGGGCTTTCTTACTGAACACCTTCCCTCAGCTATAAAGCTATGTGGCAACATAGGAAACTTTCCAAAATCAGGTACATTTTTAACCTTTTGAATTCCATATGAGAATGAATCATAGAAGGAGTCATTTTCTGCTCATACTGAATAGGGAACTGTATTAAAATGGGGAAGCAAAATGATTTGTGAAGCAACTTTCTCTGTTTCATGGTAAGAAATCCACCTCAAGCTTTCTCAACTCCTTTTCTGCCTTTTTCCCTAATTTTGAGAAGAAAACACAGTTTGCTTTCCTTATTCAAAGAATGAAATGAAACATCTTGTTTTGAGGACAAATTGAACATTTTGATCCACTGTAAATTCTTCCTTGTCAAAAAGCAGATAAACTGCTTTAGGTTGACTCATAAAAAAAGACGTGTTCTCAGTGTCACCAACAAACCAAATGAATCCATTATTCACGTAGCTTGAGGGAAAGGCCTGCTTTGAGTCAAGGGCTGGAAAAAGAATTGGTGTTGCATTTGACTTTGTTGATCCGCAGAAAGAGAGGAGACTTGAATCAACTACAGATCCCTGATGTCCTTAAGCACCCAGCCACTTGTAGTAGTGGCACAAAACACAGAAGAGGTGGCCTGAGGCATAGGCCTGATGTGGACCACGGTATCAGAGTGCCTTTTCACACCACTATCAGTAAGATCAGCCACAGCAGCCTCCATTTTCTTTACATAGGTGCAGGGGAGTCATGAGTGTGGTGCTCTTCCCTGGAGGTGACAATCATTACCTCAGCAATGCTCTTAGCCCTACTTTTTTTTCCCTAGATCTGGTATATGCCATATGGTTTCTGTGAAATTGCTTATGGACTGGTTACACAGTCAAAATATAAATATCAAGCTGTAGTAATAGCCCTCAGTTTTGTGACCAAACTTTGTTTGGGAAGGGGACTTGGGGAGGAATGGAATGCATGTTAATGCATCAGAGGAGGAGGGAGGGGAGCTGTGTGCTGGGGGGGAAAGCTGCAAACAGGAATGAAAAAGGAGTTTAAAAATGCAGTCAGTCACCTAGAGTTCCTTGTATTATTTTTGTGAAGACATTCTTTGTCCAAATGAGGAATGAGATATTACAATGGACTGGGTGGTGGCTGCTGGAGGTGTAGGAAGCATTCCTGGCATTGAAGTGGATGGGAGGATCTCAGAGAAAGGACCAGATGAAATTATGGATGGAACTAATAGATGTAGTGTAGGACTTGCTTCTGCATACACAAGGTCACTCACTCACTGGGGAGCAAGCATTTCTGCTATGCTTTTGTTGGCTGGCAACAAAAGAAAGTCCTGAGACTCTCTGCTGAGCATAAAGCTGCTATAAAAATAATGGACCAGTGAAAAATAATGCATCCCTAGGGGGTGTCATAAGAGGTCAGGAAATATATTGTGCATGCCAGAGGGTGCAATATTGAAGAGATCCTACCTGGAAATGCATATATAGGTCTGGTCTCCTGTGTTTAGTGAAGGTGCTCAGATGGGAGGTGGGCAGAGGGAGGATACTAGGACTGCCATGACAATGATGGCCTGCCCTAGGGGCCAGTTTCCCAGCTTCTTGCTTTCTCTGATAGAGAAAGAGACATGACCGCTCTCTGCAAATAGCTTGAGAAGCAGAGTGGTTTAATACCAAGAGAAAAAAAGAGACATAACTAATAGAAAATACCAAGTTAAAAACAAATGCATAATAACAATCCTTGAAAAAAATTGAGGGAAGAATTAGCAGCAAATTTCTTTTGTCCATTGGAGTGAGGTATTTTAACATCTACTCATACTGCTGGGGACATGAACCCGTTTTTATATTTTGCTTAATCTGTTTATGAAACAATAAATCTTGATGCATTTGCCTGGGGCCCATATCCCTTCCAGCCTTGTTTTCCACGGGAGCTGGAGTCATAGGAGACTTTAGTTGTTTAAGCAATGCTTAAAGAAGATCTGGCATAGGGACAGCTTCTTTAAAGTGCAAGCCAGAACTTAAGAGAGGTTCCTAGAAACAGTGGGATACTACTGTTCTCCAAGTGGTACTTCTCCAACTGGTAGACATAGAACCAACAAGAAAAACTGCTATGCTGGATCTTGTTCTTACCAACAAGGAGGGGCTGGTGGGTAATGTGAGGCTCAAGGGCAGCCTTGGCTGCAGTGACCACAAAGTGGTAGAATTCAAGCTCCTCAGGGCAACAAGGAGGGTGCACAGCAAGCTTACTACCTAGACTTCATGAGAGCAGACTTTGACCTCTTCGGGGATCTGCTTGGTAGAGTGCCATGGGATAAGGCCCTGGAGGTGAGAGGGGCCCAAGGAAGCTGGTCAATATTCAAGGGTCGCCTCCTCCATGCACAAGAGAAATAAGTCCCAATGAAGAGAAAAGCAGGCAGGAATGCCAGGACACCTGCCTGGATGAACAAGAAGCTACTGGACACAATTAGATGCAAAACAAAAATCCACACCAAGTGGAAGCGGGGACAGGTGGCCTGGGAGGAATGCAAAGAAATTGTCCAAGCAGCCGGGGATCAGGTTAAGAAAGCTAATTCCCAAATAGAAGCAGATATGGCCAGGGACATCAAGGGTAACAAGAAAAGCTTCTACAGATGTGTCAGTGATAAAAGGAAGGCTAGGGAAGAGGTGGGCACTCTCTGCAAGGAAACAGGACACCTGATCATGAGGGATATGGAGAAGGCCAAGGTACTCAACAACTTATTTGTCTCAGTCTTCACCAATAAAGGTGCTAGCTACGCTGCCCAACTTGCAGAAGGAAAAGGCAGGGACTGTGAGAAAGAAGATCTGCCCACTGTAAGTGAAGACCAGGTTCAAGACCATCTAAAGAACATGAAGGTGTACAAGTCCATGGGACCCAATGACATCCACCTGTGGGTCTTGAGGGAACTGGTAGATGAAGTTGCAAATCTGCTTTCCATCATATTTGAAAAGTCATGGTGGTCTGATGAAGTTCCCTTTGACTGGAAAAGGAGAAACATCACCCCCATCTTCAAAGGGGGAAAAAAGGAAGACCTGGGCAACTACAGGCCAGTCAGTCTCACCTCAGTGCCCAGCAAAATCATGGAGCAGATCCTCCTGAAGGCTCTGCTAGGACACGTGGACAATGAGGAGGTGATTGGTGACAACCAGCATGGCTTCGCCAAGGGCAAGTGGTGCCTGACAAATTTAGTGACCTTTCACAACAGAGTTACAGTGTCAGTGGATAACAGAAGATCAACTGATGTCAGCTACCTGGACTCGTGTAAAGCGTTCAATACTGTCTCGCATGGCATCCTGGTCTCTAAATTGGAAAGATATGGTTTTGATGGATGCACCACTCAGGGGACAAAGAATTGGCTAGATGATCATACTCAAAGACCATCCAGCAGTGAATGGCTCGATGTCCAAGTGGAAACCAGTGACGAATGGTGTTTCACAGGGATTGGTACTGGGGGTGGTGCAATTTAACATATTAGTTGGTGGGATTGAGTGCACCCTCAGCAAGTTTGTGGATGGCACCAAGCTTTGTGGTGTGGTTGACACACTGGAGGGACCTGGACAGGCTCAAGGAGTAGACCCATGCCAACTTCATGATGTTCAACAAAACCAAGTCCAAGGTCCTGCACCTGGGTTGGGGCAATCTCAAGCACAAACACAGGTTGAACAATGAGTGGATTGAGAGCAGGCCTGAGGAGAAAGACTTTGCGGTGCTGGTGGATGAAGAGCCCAACACAAGCCAGCAATGTGCCAGTGCAGCCCTCAGAAAGCCAACCACATCCTGGGCTGCATCAAAAGGAATGCGACCAGAAGGTTGAGGGAGGTGATTCTGCCCCTCTACTCTGCTCTTGTGAGATGCCACCTGGAGTACTGTGTCCAGATCAGGAGCCCCCAGTACAAGAGGTACATAGGCTTTTTGGAGTGGGTCTAGAGGAGGGCCATGAAGATGATCAGTGGGCTGGAATACCACTTCTACAAAGACAAGCTGAGACAGTTGGGGCTGTTCAGCTTGGAGAAGAGAAGGCTCCAGGAAGACCTTATTGTGGCCTTCCAGTATCTGAAGGAGGCCTGCAAGAAAGCTCAGGAGGGACTTTTTACAAGGGCTTGTAGTGATAGGACAATGGGTAATGGTTTTAAGATGGAGGAGGTGATATTTAGATTAGATGTAAGGAAGAAGTTTTCCACTCTGAGAGTGATGAGTCACCGGAATAGGTTGCCCATGGACATTTTAGATTTCCCAGCACTGGATAGGGACTAGGTTGGATGGGGCTTTGAGCAGCCTGGTCTAGTGGAAGGTGTCCCTGCCCATGGCAGGGGGTTCAAACTAGATGATCTTTAAGATCCCTTCCAATCCAAACCATTCTGATTCTAATATGTCTTTATCTTGTGCCATAAGACACAATGCCTTACTCAATGCCAGACTGTCAATCATCAATCTTATTTGCTAAGAGTCTACTAGGAAATATTTTATCAAAGAGGAAAAGGGATATTTTTATCAACATTTGCAGCAAAAAAAGCCTCCAAAACTCATACTGCAACTATGTGCGACGATGAGTTCAAACACAGCTCTCCCTCTGGCTGCAGCAAGCTGGGTACCACAGGTAACTTCATGGTAATGTGTTTCATCTGAGCCATATCTAGAGACGTGGCAGTTACTGGTTTGGATGTGGCAGCCCTTGTTATGGTGAATCTCTCATTTGTGACAGTGAGGGGGCTGCTGCGGGGATGGCAGAGAGACAAGACTGAGCCTGCACAGGAGTGAGTGGTGTAGGTAAAGCTAGGTTAGGTAAAGCTCACAGGTACAAGGGTACAGCCATGAGTCAAAGGGAGAGGAATAATTTGTGAATCCTCTGTGAAAAGCCCACCAGCAACTCTGCTAGGCTTAGTGGCCGAGACGGTTTATACTTCCCAAGTGTGCTTCCCAAAGCACAGGACTTTTCCCTTTGTGTACTTCAGCTTTCCAGTGTCCAAATCTGGCTCTGGCCCTTAGTATGGTGACCTGGCAACATTATCCCTCTTGAATACTTATGAGAAATGGACTAATGTTTTAACCTACTTATCTTGACCATATCAATCAAATTCTGCCAGAGCATTCAAAGCCTTGGTGATGGCCTCAGGAAAGGCATCAATGTGCTGAAAGACCCCCAACATTTTCTTAAATGGTAAAGTGACTCCTCTCACCAGTACAAAATGTTATGACAAACTTTGAAAGAGAGCGTTCTTCCGTAACACTTGCATGGCTGCCTTCTTAATGGACATGTATGATATTTAAATGAAATACCAGCCAGTACATGCAGTCCTGCAAGAAGCAGTGTTTTCTCCTGAGAATTTAGAAAAGTTTTGCCCTTAGGCTGTGTCCTGGTTTGAAGAACAGGTGTCTGCTAGGGAGGCAGGAACCTCCCTTAGGATGGGAAATGTAAACCCTCTCCCTCCAAATTATTGTAAATCAAAGGCTCTCAGGCAAGGATATAGGAAATAGGAATAACAGTTCTTTACTAATATATGTATATATGTATATTAAAACAAGCGAGCAACAATTAGTACAGCAATGGGCCGCAAGACAGGATCAGAGCACCGGTTACAGCCCCTTTGGGCTGTGGGCACCTTCCCTCGGGTGTAGTGATGGTCTCAAATCAGCAGGGGGCGCTAGAGGTTCCCAGCGAGCAGGGCAGCTGCGATGGCGGCTGGCGGGGAAGAAGCACTTTGGCGGCACGGCTCAGCATGTGGTGATAATGGCAGCGAGAAGAAAAGGAGGAAAATTGCGTTTCACCCAGGGAGAGTCGGCTCCGGTGCTCCAGCAGAATTCCCGGAGGCAGCAAAATCTGAGGTGGCAGGGCGAGGCGGGAAGGGGATAGGCAGGGGAGCTGGCGGAGCCAGGAAGCGGCGCCTCCGCTCCCGCCTGGGCAGGGGGCAGCGAAAACTTGGTCCCAGGCAGATGGAAAGCAAGTCTTCCTTTAAGTGAGATGTTAATAAAATCCCAAATCCAAAGGCTACTGAAGGCTCACCTCACGGCAGGAGAAAAGCAGCTCCGAGAGAAGGATGGGGGGGGAGGAAGAGAGAAAGCCGCTAACAGCCAGGAGAAAAGCAACGACATCCTCTCAGCCAGACCCCGAGCCAAAGAGAGCGAAAGGTGGCTCCTCCCCTCCTTTTACCAGCCCAAATCTCGGAGAATATCTCGGTCTCTCGAGATGACCTCTAACAAGGAGATGGTGCCACCAAAAAAAAAAAAAAATGCAACTTATGGGAAAAAATTCTATACATAACAAGGAACAAAAGGGAAGAAAATCTAACCCCCAACAGGGGAATAGAGGTGGAGCATCACCTCCTTTTTGATGGTCCATCCATCAAATCCATGTCTCCAATTTAGAGACCAGGATGTCGTGTGGGACAGTGTCGAAGTCTTTGCTCAAGTCCAGGTAGATGATGGCAGTTGGTCTTCCTTTGTCCACTGATGCTGTTACTCCATTGTAAAAGGCCACTAGATGTGTCAGGCATGATTTGCCCTTGATGAAGCCATGTTGGTTGCCACCAATCACCTCCTCATTTTCCATGTGCTTTAGCAGAGCCTTCAGGAGGATCTGCTCCATGATCTTGCCAGGCACAGAGATGAGACTGACTGGCCTCTAGTTGCCCAGATCTTTTTTTCTTTTCCCTTCTGGAAAATGGGAGTGATGTTTCCCCTTTTCCAGTCAGTGGGCACTTCACCAGACTGCCATGACTTCTCAAATACAATGGAAAGCAGCTTAGCAACTTGGTCTGCCCTTAGGACCCCTGGATGGATCTCATCATGTCCCATGGGCTTGTGCACCTTCAGGTTCTTTAGATGGTCTTGAACCTGATCTTCACTTAGAGTGTGGGGATCTTCCTTCTCCCAGCCCCTGCCTTTGCCTTCTGCAACTTGGGCACTGTGGCTAGAGCCCTTGACAGTGAAGACTGAGGCAAAGAAGTCATTGAGGACCTCAGCCTTCTCCATATCCCTCGTGACCTCGTCTCCTGTTTCCTTCCGGAGAGGGCCCACATCTTCTCTAGGCCTCTTTTTTGTCACTGACATATCTGTAGAAGTTTTTCTTCTTGCCCTTGATGTCCCTGGCCAGATTTAACTCTGTCTGGGCTTCAGCTTTCCTAACTTGATTCCTGCCTGCTCAGACAACGTCTTTGTAGTCCTCCCAGTCTACCTCTTCTTCACAGAATCACAGAATCACAGAATCACAGAATCATTATGGTTGGAAAGGACCTCCAGGGTCATCAAGTCCAACCTT
>JAVSBS010008430.1:0-11560 GCA_033124195.1 Coracias cyanogaster
GGTTGCTTTAGGAAAACATTATCTGCTGCTCAAAGTTAGCTTCTAAGTCCTCAGGCCAGCTGTGGACTCCCACATATAAGCATGTTAATCTGGAGCTCAGTCCTGCCTTCAGTAATTTCAGTACATGGTTTACATTAGTGACATGTTAATTTATTTTTTAGTGTTACCTCAAGAACAGAAAATGTTAGGAAAATGTATTTTTCTTCATGTGGATTCTATTTGAAATGTCATGTGGTATAAAGGAGATCACTAAATATAAAACTCAGAGGAGTTATGGAGAAAAAAGCTGGTGACTAATCTCATTGGTTCAATGTCAATGCCCACCCACTAATATTTATGAGGTGAAAAGCATAAACATCAGCCTAAATGTCTGTCCAGAACTCCATCACCCAAATCTTTGTTTAGCTCTTTAAACATTCGGTGAACTTTTAAGACTTTTCCACATTAAGTTACTACAGAAATGGTGAGATTTGGGGATGGAAAATACTCACTAAGGTTGTATTAAGGTTTTAAAGAGTTTTGTTCTTGCTCCATGCTCAGATAATAACAAACAGATTTTTTTTCTATCCTCAGTTCAGAACTCCTTCAACCCCAGCTGTAACCAGCTTGACACTAAGATTCGGATACATGGAAACAGCATCAGTGCAAATCCCCACCTTCACCAGCATCCTTCTGCCTAGCAGATTAAAAAAAAGAAGCTACACACAGTAGTAGCATTTCAGAGCTCTTGAACAAGCACTTGCCTGTAACAACTTATTGTTATGAGTTATATTGTTACAAGTTATTGTTATAACATACTGTCTTTCCCTGGAAGAAACGTACAAGAGTGAATAAGGTCAACTCAGTTTTTCTTTAATAAGATGATCAAAGGGATCAAAGGGATCAGAGGTGCATAATCTGTATTCACTACTATAAGGAACTCATCAGTTTTCAGTACACTGTCTCTCAGTTATGATGATAACCTACACTCGTACCCGAAGATTAGAACTCATGTGTTTTCTTGTTACAATTTTCTCAGTCTTTCTAAAACCTGAAAACTGATATCTAGGTATCAAGCTTCTGCTTGCAAAGGAAATAATCAAGATATATTGTACCCACACGTTCTTCACCTTAAAGCCGCAATGGCAACAATGCTGAAGGGAACCTGGAAAGGTGCTAGTCACATAACTACAAAAGGCAGTGAGAAGAACAATTAGCTTGTGGAACAATGTTTAATTCATTAATGCTTATTCCAACACTTAGAAGAATTCAAGCAGAGAAGCAGGAGGTACACCAGGAAAGTGGTGCAGGACTAAAATAGGTTAATCTGAGATGCAGTAGAGCCCCAGCCGTGGAGGTTTCCAAGACTCAGCTAGACAAAGACATGACTGGCTTTTCATCTAGTGCTAGCAATCGTCTCTTTTGGAATGGGAAATTGGACTGGACACCTCCAGACATATTGTCCAGCCAACAATAGTAAGTTCTAAGATAATGTAGAGTAAGTACCAGAGAAATTAAAACAATTTTGAGCAATTAACTCATGAAATTCAAACCACATTCAGTCTTGACTAAGTCTTAAAACTAAGTCCTGACCTCGAGTGTAGAAAATTAGCCCCCCTACCATTGAACATAAATCCATGTAACATTTCAGAGGTACAATCAGAGAAGCATTAAGGCATTTTCTTGCATCCTGCGTTGAGGAAATTCTAAAATGAAGTTTTAGTTATTGGAAAAAATTGCACTGAGACTTTTAGCTTTAGCTTTGTGTTTCCTCCTGCTGCTGCTCACCTCTAAAATAAAAAGTTACTGAAGGAAGTCAAAATTTTGTAAGGATATGTCTGGGCATCTGCACTGATGATGAAAGGCCAAAAAGACCTTTATGAAGTTTCATGCAATAACTCCATTGCAAGATTAATGTCCTCCTTTTGGACTTCTTGAAATCTTCCTGTTTCTGTATACATACTTGTAGACAGACCGTTAGCATCTAAAATAAAAGGGGAATGATTGAAGCAAAAAACAGTTGGTTTATTACAAGTTGTCATACTGTTGTAATTACGTTGTAATTATGTTGTAATTCCTTTAGCTTTCTTTTTACTCACATTCTTTCCAGTTGAAAATAATTTTATTCAAAGAGGAAGTAGAATGATAAGATAGGACTCAAGTGACTTCATATACAGCAGAAATAATTTGCACTGAAAGCACGCAGCTTCAGAAAACAGCGTGGACTGTAAATTGTTCCTCCAGTCTTCACAGTGAATACTTTTCAAGGTCAGTTCATAAAATGACTGTGGGACTATGTGCAGACACATAGACTATATTTGCAATGTATGTTATTTGCAGCAGAAAATGTGACTCACACCACCCGTTAACACTGAGTCAGACATGACCCCTGTATCAGTGGACATTTCAAAGAGGGTTCCTTTTGCAGATTTTAAGTCATTTCTAATGTGTTATTTGAACTCATTAAAAAATTGTCTCTTTTAATATTTGCATTCTAAAATATATTCTTTTGCTAACTAAAGACACATGGCTCTCTGGCTAATGAAGTGCTGCCAAACGATCTGTTATGTTGTAAATGGGGAATACAGAGGTGGACAAGATAATTACATTATTTATCAAGTGACTTTTCAATCAAAGTCAAGGAGTCTTATATTAAACCATAAGCAAAGTGAAAAAAAGATCTTGGTGTGCTTATGAAAAACACTTACAGAGCAGATTCCATTTGTGAAAATATGAGCATTCGATTGAAATGAGCTGGATATCTTTATATTTGTATAATTATATAAACATATAAATCTATTTTTATATATCCATTCCTGTCTTTGCAGGTACTTTTTTACAGAGGTCAGAAGTTAAAAGCATACTCAACATTGATAATATCAATGACAGTATGTTAAAAAAGTGTGGATTCTCCTTCATTGCATTCAAACTGAATTTTAAATCTCAAAGATTGTCTCAATTTGTTCTGACTCATATCTGTGCAAATCTGGGACCAGACTAGTACAGTCAGTCATACAGCCACAGATCTAGTGGAAGTAAGACCTGTATAAGCATATAACCAGCATACAGAGAAAAAAAAAAGGGGGAGATTACAGTAGTATTTTGTGTGTAGGGAACATATCATCAGACTATTTAGTAACACAATTGTACTGGTTCCAAATTTAAGTCAGTGGCCAATGTGGGTTGAGCATCTGGAAAGCCAAAAACAAGAAGAGATACACTAAAATCCTATAAAAACAGCTGTGCTCTTTGCATTGAAAGGAAAGGTTGACTTTAAAAACATCTGCTGGAAGAAAAACAAGAAGATATGCACACATTTTTAAAATGCTAGTTGGACTCTGGAAACCAATGTGAACCACCTGCAGGCTGGCTAAACCAGTCTAATCAGCTACTTTCTATATTTTTTTCACAGTAGAAACTTTAGCCCTGTTGCAATAGAGAACCATATAAAGGTAATGGAGTGGGAAATTATCTCCACAATAAAAAGAACTTCACTGTTTTGACAACAGTTGTGTATTAGAAACTCTCTGACAATAAAACCATGGTGTCATAGTAGAAAATATTCTGTTCTGTATCATCCTTAAATTCACCATTATAGCTGTTATAACAGCCTAGTCATCTTATTTTTGGAGATCACAGGCAAAACTGAATGTTAACTCAGTTATTGTTTTTTACTAAATGCTAATTTCATAATGTGTGTTGGCTACAGTGAAGACAAGGATGATCTTTGAGCAAAGATAAATTTTCAACCAAGGACCTTAAAGCTAGCCATATTTGCTGGCACTTAGTGAAATATCACCATTTGGAGAGTTAATGTTATGAACTCAGCCACTTCACATAACAAGAATTTCTTCAGCTAGTGTTTGTGTTCCACTGCATACCAATATAAGTAATTTCCCTCTCTTATTCTGAGATTAAAAGAAGAGATCTATAGAGTCCATAGAAGGATTCAATTCCCCAGAGAAGTTATGCTGCTTTATTCTTCTTCATAGCTGCTGGGGCTTTTCCCTGGCCAAATTAGGTGTCCTGTGCTATCCATGTTCTTACCCTACTATTTCAACATCACTTCTTACCTAAAAGGATCCTTTATAAATAGTATTAAGGACTAGAGAGAAGTGTATAGAGAGATACTAAAGCACAATGGGAAATAAATGTTTATTACTGATACTGAGCCATAGGTTTGAACACACAGTCTCCATCATGTGCGGCACATCTGCATTGGCCTGATGTTGAGTGAGGACTGGTGGGGGAGCCATGCACCAGATCCCTTTCCTTCCTTCCTTTCTGTCCTGTAGATATCTATTCCAGATTTATGCCCTTTGAAAGAGGACTATGTCAGGAACTGGTACTGTGAATCTTCATGTGCTGCTCCATGTGTTGGATTTGTGCCTGGCAGGGTTTTGGTGCAAGGCTACTGATGTGGCTTCTTTTAAGAAGCTTCAAGAAGGTTCTCCCACTCCAAGTCAGACCCGCCTCTGGGCAAGGCCAAGTCAGTCAGTGCCGCTGTGATAACATATTTAAGAGGGGAAAACATGTTGGGGAGTTCCTTTGTTTGGGGAGTACTTTTGTTTGGGAGAGAAGTGGGACAACCATGCAGACACCAAGGTTCAGTGAGGAAGGAGGGCAGGAGGCATGCCAGAGCAGCTATTCCCCTATGGCTCATGGTGAGATGGCAGGCTGAACCCTTGCAGGCCTTAGAGGTCAATGGTGGGGCAGAATCACATTTGCAGCCTATGGAGTACCCCACACTGGGACAGGGGACTGGTTCCGAAGAAGGCTGTGACTCTGAGGGAAGCCCAAACAGGATCAGCCCATTGCTAGGAGGATTGACAGCCATGGAAGGGACCCATACCAGTAGGAGAAGTTTGTGGAGGACTGTCTGCTCCACAGAGGACATGACATTGCAGCAGGGGAGGACTGTGAGGAGTTTTCCTACTGAGGAGGAAGGAGTTGCAGAAACAACATGGAATGGCCTGGGACTGACGTCAACCTCCATTCTCTGCCCCCCTGCACAGCTGGTGAGGAGGAGGTATCAGAGCTGGGCCTGAGGAGAAGGGAGGGGTGGAGGAAAGGTGTATTTGAGATCCAGTTGTAATTACCACTGTCCTACCCTGATTCAATTGGTGAATTGGTTTTGCTTAAATTAAATTGCTTTTGTTTCCTCAAGCTGAGTCTGTCTTTTGCCCATACAGGATGATAACTGCTAAGTGACCACTCCCTGTCCTTTATCTCAACCCTCGAGCCTTTTGATGTATTTTCTCCCCTCAATCCCACCAAAGAGTGGTAGGATCAAGTGACCAGCTGCGTGGTTGCTTTGTTGCTTTGTTGCCAGCTGGGTGGGCTTAAACAATGACACTCCACCAAGTTTATGTCAGACTTTTCTTTACATTAGCCCACCACAATCTATATTTTTGTTTGGGGAAGTCACAGTACTGATACAATTATCTCCAGTTTGATCCAATCCTCTCCCAGGCTACCATCTTCTCCTATGCCATACATGTCTATATTATAACTTGAGGAACTGTTCCCTATACTTCTGGTTCACGGGTCATTAGTGCTCTTTACACAGGTGAGATTTGAGTGAAACAAGATTGATCACTGCATTGTTTGAACCATTCTTTAACTGTCCACCTGCTGGATGTTTCTTGATATTCAGTTTAAAAACTGAAGAGCTCTGAGCCAGAAGAGTACTTTGGAAAACCACCTCTGGGATATTTATTCAATCATTCCTAAGGCAGCTCTCAATGTGTAGGTATCCCTTTACACAACTAGAACCTTGATATAGGGGGACAATATATGCATGAAATTTACCTTGATTTCCTTTCACTTCAAAAGGCATTGCAAAGGACCTGTCTTTGCAAACCTCCATTTTTCTCTCTTTTTCTTTAATCTAAAGAAATACAGTGTGTTAATGTCAGAGTGAACTGATATAAAAAAGGAAGACAAATGCTCCTAAACTTCTTCACAGATTTTTCACTCCACTTTTTTCTCCACCTCTGCATTATCAAGTGAAAGAAAACATTGTCAGTACCTTTCTTCTGCAATGTAAATGAGGTAAGGCATTTTCTTCTCTGCTCTGCTCTGCCTCCCTGTTTAAAAGATCAATTGCTAGTTGGACTTTGCCTTAAGTGGTCTAGCAGACATTTTGAAAATTTGCCTATATTTTACATCTACATAAAATATATGAAGCCTCTGTTTTGATAACCTGGTAGTTTCTGTTAGATAACCAGTTTATTATAGTCATGTCAAGCCACATCATACCAAGTGCATGGAGAGTTCACAGGCTCATGATAGATAAGAGGACAGTAGAGGGAACGTGGAAATAATTTCCCCTTGAAGAAATCTGTATGGCATTGGGTTTGTTTAGATGTGAGAATACTATGGAGGGCACGCTGCAGCAGTGTTCTAGGAAAAATGTTGTCTAAGTCCCTTCTGAACAAGTTGTGAAGGAAGTTATATATTTAAATAACTTGCTGATGGTAAAGATAAACAGACACTGAATGCATTGCCTTCCAAGATTGGGAAACATTTACCATAAATCCCACCTTTCAACATGAAATTAAAGAGATTATAAATCAGTCCTCAAAACCAGCACATTCCTTGGCTAGATCTTTGCTCAGTTTATAATTCTTGACATATTCACTGTTTTCCCTAACTGAATTAATACTTTCTCTTGCAATCTAAATACACCAGCTTTCTCACACTCATCAACTAAACCTGCTTTAAAAAAAAAAAAAAAGGGATACCAGCTCCGTGAATATATCCCACCTTACCTTTGGTACAACCACGCAACTCAGCCCAGCAAAGAGTGGGTCTGAGCAGCAAAAACCACAGGTCACTTTTCCCCTCGATACTGTTAGTGGAGGCATTTCTTGCCAAATGAAGAGTACCGTCAGCAGTTCCTAAGTAACAAAGGAGAAAGGATTTCTCCCCCTCACCAGAAGGTGTGGTTATTAAGTGGCTCCAAGCCCTGAAGCTGCAGCATATGGTATTCAACCATTAGCCTGTTTTCTTCCTATCAGGCCAATTCTGTCTGCAGACCTCAGAAACCTGCCACCCAAAAACCTGCTGTCTAATTTACCAAATTTATGTGAAGAATGAACAATTGAGGAGATATCTGTCAGCTTGAGGCAGTCTGGGTGGGAGGCTGGCTGTCCTTAGAGAGGCTATGAATGACGATGGAGCTAAATTTGGAGAGGTAAATTCTTTTGATGTGACAAATAATCATCTATGAGGTATGTATTGTTGGTTCTTAACTGAATGACAACAAAATGTAGTGGGAGTGTTGTGATAGAGATGCACTGAGCCCAGTACCTGAAAACTCAACCATGTCAGCTGGATTAGAGGCAATGCTCCTAAGGCAAAGCCCCACTTGTCACTCTTTGTGTACAGGAGGATTGTTGATACCAACTCTAGATTTTTTTTTTGTGTCACCATCAGCATCACCAAGGTTGAGACACAGATAGTCAGAAGGCAGGAGAGAGAGGCCAGTTGCCTTTAGCCCTGAGGTGGCATAGTCCTTCATTTAGGACCATCAGTCGTTTCTGCGATGAGTTGCAGTCTTCTTCATGCCTTAACATTTACAGGGTAAGGCTCATTTGCCCTGATGCTCATGCAACAGTAAATTGAGATCTTCCTAGTTTGGAACAGTTTCTCATGTCTATCAGCATTTCCAGAGATGTTCAGCAATTGAAAATGTTTTTTTTTTAAAAAAGCATAAACCAGAGAATTGGTCCCATTACTTTTGATCCCTTCAACACCTCAATCTGAGTGCAACACGGCTAAGCATCACTCCATACCTTGAAACACTGCACATTTCACAAACATATCACGAGGCATCATCACCTTGTGATAACACCACTAAAGAGTACTGCAATGCATTGCTGGCTTGCTGGCAGTGCACGCTTCTGACAGCTTCTGAAAACCACCTTACAGTGTCAAGAAACAACAATGCACTAATGTCTTTGTGGATGCCTATCAGAGTATCACCCTGCCCAGATGTGTGCTCCACACAGTGCAATCCCACACTTCTCTAGGAAAGCACATGACGCTTTGAAGGATGATATGCTGCCAGTGTGTTATGCCTTAGCATTTTTTTTTTTTTTTTTCTGTGAGGCTTAGGGAGTTAAAACAACTTCTGTTTTGCTTCTACAGTATGCAGTTATTCCAGTTTGTCTCATGCACATACATTGGCTACCCTGAAGAAATTCTGAAGTTTACTTGTACTTCACTGTAAGGTGGTTTAGTATGTCCCGCACAGATCTTTTCAATGCTGTTCTACTATAACTCTCTTCTATCACCTTAATCTCTTCCTTTGCTGTTGTTCACTCTAAAGTGCAGTCTGCACAGTGTGCAGGTTAGGTACTAGCATCAGTTCTCAGATACTTTGTGGAAAATCCAGCTCTAATAATTTCTCTCAATTCATGATACAGCTGCCTTGCATACAAGGTTGTTGGTTTTCTAGGCTTTCTGGGTAAAACACACTGCCTTTGTGAATTATCACTAGTTGCTTTAAAAAACAAAGCAATTTCCTAAATTATCCTTTACGATGCTTTGCACTCTTCATCTGTTCAAGTAAAAAGGTTTTGGCCTTTTTTTTCTGCCTTGTTTCTGAGGAGAAATGCAAGCATGAACATGCAAATTATCTAATAAAGGGTGAGTTTTATCTTCTTGGCTAGGCTAATATGAAGGTCTCTCTCCAGATACTAAATTTCATTAAAATTGTAGGAATTTTGATTTTACCCTTTTATTATATTCAACTAATATTCACCATCAGTTCTAAAAATTTACAGTGAGACAGTTAAATCTACACACAGAGATCTCATTTCCTTAGGAAACCAGGCTAAGTACACAGTTCCTGCCCCATGAGCAGAGCTGATGAAAAAGATGAGTAGGAAACTAAGTAATAGGAACAAGAGCACTGCCAGAATATAAAACTACGTGTGGAATTTTTTTTCTTCTACATTTCCCTTGATCAGTTGAGATTTTTTTCCCCTTATTACAGATGTGTTATAAATAAGAGGTTATCCCAGCACACAAAACCAGTGACTTGTAGATTTTAACAGGAGATAGACTGACTCAGAAAATACAGGTATTTTTGATAACAATTTTCTCCCCCAAAATTATACTCTTGAAAGAAAGAGCTTGGCACTTTTGGCCTACAATGGCACTGTTCTCAGTAGGGAGACAAAACAAGCTACAGCATCCTTCAGGAGAGCAGGAACTACTAGCTTCCTACGGAAACACCAAGAGTCCCACATTAAACGTGTCTTTCTCTCCTTCCTGGTTACTCAAGGAACAACCTCTGTCCTAACACTTCCCATACGTATCACCTCACTCCTTCCTCCCCACAGAGATTATAAAAAACATCTGAATTTTCTGTTCCTCTCTGGCACAGCTGTAACGCATGACACAGCAAGCAACTTTCTATGTGCTACTTCCCTCCACTCCTCTCCCCTCTTCTAATTCTTCATCAAAATGCCTTCAGGCCCCTCAGCCCCTTAACAATAATCTAAAAAAGAGAGAAATTATGGGTTTTGTAGTGAAAACTGGCAAAACGTAATTAAGCAGCTGCCAGTGATGTCTGCGTTCTATACTCCCAGCAGCTGTGTTATGCATCCTTGCTCTTCTGCCTCTGTCCTTCTGTAACAGATGCACTTGACCTCCTTAACCAAATGAGGTGTACTTTGGTACAGGCTCCAAATGAGGTAAATACCTGAGCTGTAGCCAGGCCAAGAGCTCTTCTAGACAAGCCAAAAAGCAGCAGAGTGACACAGTAAGCATCAGTGCATGTGAGCTTGAAACACCGATCATACGATTAATGCATTAATAGATGGTGACTTTTCCAAGACTCATTTATCAAGTAACAAAGAATGTTGTGGGTACAAGGAGTCTTGTGCATACCTTTCTATTGTATGCAATTTGGATTGAAATGAAAAAAAAAATGAAAAAACCTCTTTTTCATTAAGCACAAATCAGTGGCCAAGTCTGAGACTAAGTTCAGACCTAGCTGCACCTAAGCTCTATCAGGAGTTTAGAAAGCAAGAGGCTCCACTCTGAACCCCGTGACTCAATAGAAGCATCTTCCTTATACTTTTGGGTCTCCAGTCTCTGTGTAAATCATTCCAGCTTGACTCTAACTTAAATTTTCCTTTGTATGTTTCTTCCATGTAGTAAGTAATATAGTGAACCATGCCATTGAACTTTTAAAGTCACACTTTTACAAATTCACATTACAATTACTTTTGCTAATCCCTTTGGCAGTGATTCTTTAAGTGATCTTTCACAACAACCTCCTTTGCTGCCCTATAATCTATTGTGATCTATTAGGCTGAAAGCTGTGGTCAATGTTCCTCAACAAGGCAGGGCCTGTTGGCTATGCACTTAAATGTTGCTGAAAGCACTCAAATTATCCCCGCGAATACAGAGTGTGTGGCTCTCTAAGAAGTCCCACACATAGGAGGAGGTTGAACCTCCTGCCCTGTTACATAGTGGTACAATCGTAGATGGCTGTGTAAGTAAGACAGGATAATGGTTTGGCTTTCTTTTTTAAACATCACAGATTTTAGCTCCTTACTTCATGTGATAACGGGTATTCTTTTGCCCCTAAGGCTATCATTAATTTGTAATTACAATATTATATTGTGTTCCTTGTTCATCTAATTGTGTTCATCTTGTTTAGCTGTCGTCCCTCTGCTTCTAACAGTAACTGGCTATTTTTACCATTGGAGCAGACTTTCATACAGCCAAATTGCCCACTTCACATAATCTCTAGTCTTTTTACAGTTATCTGTTGCACCTTAATTATGATGATTTAAGAGAACGTATCATATAATTACATCGAATATCGGTTATCTCCACAATATGTTATTCTGACTATGGTCTTTGAACGATGTAGAGTATCACATATTGTACTGCATATTTACCTAAGTATTCTCTGTGTAAAAGTAAAATTACAACATCACAGTGAATAAAGCACTACTCTATTTCACTGCATCATACTATAAAGCCCATATAGTAAATTTAAGAAAACCCTAAGAAGGCCATCTCCATCCTCTTTTGCCATAGGACACGCTGATATTTATTGACGTCTTCATTCTGTAGTTCAGCAAAGCGTTAGAGAATCCAAGCACTGCACAGCATTTATGCACAGCTTTTATGTATTTTTCTTTCATTAGTTATCTACAAAAAAAAAAAAAAAAAGATTGGTTTGCATAAAACTGTAGATATAAAACTTCAGATATCTAAAATTATCCCCACAGCTAGTTTTAGTTTCCGATGAGGTAAACAGCTGATAAACTGCAAACTCATAAGAGTTCCTCCACATTCTAATCCTGCCTTCAAGAAAGCGGATGAATCTCTCAGGTCCAGGGTTGGAGTACTCAAATGGCAAGAGAAAGATTTAGATTTGGGTCTTCCCTCTTGCAGATATTCTTCTCAAGGCATTGAAGAATTTAGTGCAAAAAGATTGCTTCTTGTGTAAGAGGACTGTTAATTTCCACCATAGAAATGATCACAGTATAAGATTTGTCCCTCTCTGAGTACAACCAGGGGAGTATCAGAGGCTCAATGAGTTCTTTTA